>JABFPN010003465.1:0-18005 GCA_022817305.1 Leptoteleia sp. ZL-2020
TTAAGATTTTTAACAAACTGTTCGATAATTCTTATTACATTTATTGCTTCGTCACTACTTTCTCATACAGTTTGATAAATTTTTTCGACATCTGAATAATTTTTCTACTAACTTTTTTCGCCGTGTATAAATGACGAGTTTATGTAATATTTAAGATAACTTAATTTAATACCTAACTTATATTAGAATTAATTTTTTCACACTTAACGATTTTGAGTGATTATAATGGAGGCATTATTCATTATGATGATTTAAATCATTTGTCATATCAAAGTAGCGGAATGAGAAAATCGATACACCAAGTTATATCGCAAAACATCGAAATATAATTCGATTATCGATATGTATCGAAGTAGAATAGTTGAGTTTACAAGCTTGAAAGTGAATTATGAGTCGTGTAATAAAATGTAAATATTGAAACAGTAATTATTATTATTGATACCATAATGGCGCGTACGAGAGATTAACAATATTTAATTTATATATAAATGTCATATAAATTAATGTTCACGTGTATAAAATGTTTTATTCTTACCTATTATCGTAAGTTGTGACAAGCCTGCTCCCGCCAATGTGCCAGTTGAGGTCCAAAGGCGCATCTCCCTCGGCCTCGCAATGCAGCGTCACTTTTTCGTCCCGTCTTACCGACTCTTGTCGGTTTCTTACGGTGACCCGAGGTCCTGCTATTATAAGAGATTACATTCCACATATACACACACGTACACCATTACCCTCGCATTTCAACTTGCTTGGAATACGTAAACAACCTGGCAAAACAAACAAAAACAATCGCGCAAAAGGAATAAACATGAACCGACCCGGAATATTTTTGTTTCAGACGCAAATCTCTCCTCAAATTTGTCAACCGAGAAATAAACGGACTCCTTAAGCGGATTGAAACGAACATTAACGTTTTGAGACAAACAACTTAAAACCATTTTTTAAGATTAACTCGTAATATAACACCGTGTCAGACGGGAAGTTAAAAGTTTATTTAAACTTCTTCGTGGAACGGAATTTATCTCTTAAATGTGTGCTTTGTGGTATAAAAGACATAAATGCATTTGACGCCAGAAATAACTTAACTCTTAATGACACGATGTATTACAACATATCATAACGAGTTAATTGTGTACTTAATCTAGAAAGTCATTATAGATTTAAGTATTTACTTTCCACAACTCAACTCTAGAATTTAATATTTGTTAAGTCTGACAATTAACTCGCAATGTGTCAAAATAACGTAAGATACGTTCATATGTATAAATATTTCTAATGAACTCGTAACATCAATATGAAAAAATGCATTACACATTTGATTGTGATTTGTTAATAAAATCGATTTTCTTTTCAGCATTTATCGTAAATCATTTTCAGTATTTTTCAGCTGTTTTCAGCGTTTGTTGGCAATCCTGGGGCGGCATTTTATAGCATTCTTTTGTCAATAATTTCCAGCATTTTTCAGCAGCTTTCAGCGTTTTGCAGCATTCTTTTGTCAGTAATTTTTAGCACTTTTAAGCGTTTGTCAACATATTTCAGCATTTTACATCGTTTTTCAGCAAATTTTATTTTTGCCGAAAAACGTCCACATTAAAATGCTGAAAATTGTGCTGAAAATGCTGAAAAATTGCTAAAATTGGGAATTTTTGGCAGTTTTTCAACAAAATTTTCAGCATTTTTTAGCAACTTTTTTCCACAAGGGTTCAGTAATGCTTGCGTGCTAATAAAACTACTCATTAGTGTTTCGTTAATTTCGATAATGTTTTCCAACAGAAGGCTTTCTGAGAACAGTTGCAAACTAATTTACGAAATTTTAAAAATGTATAACTGTTGAGATACGTTGCATTTAAGTTTAAATATTTTAAAATTCTAGTTAAAATCTTGTTATAAATACATAATATTAAGTTTAATATTTCACCGATAGATTACCGTGCATATATGAATGTGTGTAAACTGAAAGCACCATTTAACAACTGCTAAAAGTTTTCGGTATTCGGCAATGTATGCACTGAGAGAAAAACTTTTTTTTCATGAATTTCTTTTTTTTCGAATTTCATGAAAATATTGTTTTAGTACAATTATGCATACATCGAAACAATTGTATCCAAATTTCGTGAAATTTTTTTAGTCAAATTTATCTAGCGCGTTTTCCATTTGATATGTTAGAAATACACATCCTCTTAACACAATAAAATTGTTTTTATTGTCACATGTAGCGTCGAGGAGTTATAATCAGATTAACTTTATCGACAAATTGTAAAGCTTTTCTCTTGTTTTACGTACAGAATGACGATAATGTGACTGTGAATAGATGGAACTGACACGAGCAAACGATGGATTGTATATCATTGAAGGAATATTTTTCAAAAGCTAAAAACAGAATTATCCTCTGGTGACTAGGGGAATTCTATTACGATTCAAAAATGTCTAGCCATTTAACTTAAAGCGATTATTCATAACGAGGTTCGTTCTTTTTTAATTGTACAAATGCAAAAGGTAAAAAGGAATTCCTCTTATGATAAGCGGATACATTTGAAGAGTGATGAGGTAGGCATCCGATTTGGTTATAATGTGGCCTTTGAATTGCATTACAATTTTCTTAAACGAGTGGATAAACGAGCCGGGCATTGTTCGCGGCAACACCGGGAAATGCGATTGTTGTCGTTGTCGGCGTGCATGCAAAGCGCTTTTCAGCGCGTCTCGCGAGTCACAGCGGCATTATACAACGCATTCGGAGCATGCCACAATGATATGGTGCGCGGTGCGTGCGCGTTGTTCGAGCCACCATTCTCCGCGTAACACCGACATACGCGTTATTGTAATCCTGAAATCGATCATAACCCACGATCTTATTCGCATCGCTAATTGCCAGCGAAATGTATTAAATTCTGCCGTTAGAAGATATATTTTACAAAATTACAAATAGGAGCTTGCGTTATGTTATAAAATTAATATAAAACACCTCCCATTTTAATAATGGAATTTTTCATTTACTGTTAGCGCAATTTCGTTTATCTATTTATTTTCCACAAGAATCAGCTATTTTAATTACAAAAGGCAACTTTTAATACAAAAGAACATAACTTGTTTATTCATTTTTTAACAACTTTATTTCTTAAATTATAAACTTTAAATTAATTTACTTAACAAGTTTTCCATTCATTTTGATTAATATCGTTAACCAGCAACTAAACTTATACACGGAGAGAAAAGATTAATGAAAATTAAGTTAGTAAAAAGTGTCAGCTTTCTAAGAATCATTTTCAACAAATTGTTACAATAATTGCTGAACAATTAATATAATGCAGTGATAATAATGCGCAAAGAAATGTAATAAATAAAATAATAAAAATAAATAAATATTACAATAGTAAAATATACAGGGTGATTCAAAAAGGACTTTACAACTTTGAAAATTTATATAAATTTTATTAAATTTATATAATATATAATAATATTTTTATTATATATTTTTTATATAATATTTTATTATATAAATTATATAATATATAATAAATAAATAAATCGATTCTTCAAACCAAAACACACAGCTAGCACGCTCGGGTCCAGTGAAGGCAGCCATCTTTGACGTAACTGCCGCTAGCGCTTGTGCGGCGCGACCAGGCACTAACGGACAACGTGAGTCAAAACTTGGAGTGTTTTCCTTTAAAACAACACCAAAACCAGCTCTGTACCTTGTTTAATAAGATTTATATGAATTTTCAAAGTTGTAAAGTCCTTTTTGAATCACCCTGTATTTATTTATTTTATTAGATCATGTTTATCCTTGTAACAATAGATAGATTTTCGTTAATTTAGGTACAAATTACGTTAAATTAACAAAACTAGATAAATAAATAGAAAACATTGTTTTATTAATATAATAAAATAAATATGAATTAAATTATATTTTTCATGGACTACTCTCTATTTTTTAAATGTTATGAAAAATAAAATTGATTGTTAATAATATTAATTGAAGGATAAATTAAAAATGTGTATTTTTTGTGTTACATAAATACATAATTAATTAGCATAATATAATGAAACGGGGCACCCGCCGTCCCATTGAAAACTGCAATTTGAGAGCTCCACCCGTGAGATCTCGCGTCCGCGCGTTCGCGCATCGATGATACCGCTCGCGAGAGGGGTTATTTTGTTCCAGGTGCAAGGGAGCGCGGGTGAGGATGTCCAGCTGGTGAGTAGGCACTCTCCACCTCCTCGATAGCGAGGTGCGAGACGACCACGCGAATGCCTGAGCGAGAATGAGTGTGTGCGCGTGAGTGAGTGCGATATGAGATTCGGTACGAAAGAAAAACAATTAATGAAATTTAGAATGAATGAGTGAGTGTCGGTACGAGTATGAGTCAGGCAGTGTGTGGATCATGAGTGTAGGTGTGGTTATGGCAATGATGCCATCCCAAATTGTATCGAGAAATTTGGGTTAATTTCTTTTTGTGTTCGAAAATCATTTCAGAAATTTTTGGTTAATTTTCTTTGTATTTGAAAATTATGCAGTTTGTTTATTGTAAATTTCGAATCGTAGGTTGTTACCAGTACGGGAGTGGAGGAGCAGGATGGAGCTCCGACGAAGGACGACCATCATCTCTCAAGAACATCCACGCCCTTAGCTCTACACCCCGTTACTCGCTTGCTCCGACGTCAAATGCTTGCTGACCGCCTTTATGAAGTCTCGGGCAACATCTCCAGGAGCCAAAGGATCGGCGTCCAAATCTCGGGACATCCACGTCGTTGAGCTGCAATTCCGGAGAGCAGCCACCGTACCGTTTAGCACGAAGTCTTGGATCCGAGGAGAGTCCTCCTCACTCAGGTTAACATGTGGCCTGGTGAGGATGGAACCTGTAGGGGCTCGCAGCCGACGGTTGGGCCTGGTATGGCAACCGTTACTTTGCTAGTCCGCCAGGAGAGTTGCGGGGAAGTCAGGGGCTCTGCCGAAGTCTCAAAACTAAGATAAAAACAAATTTTGTGGGGGATTGTAGTGGTAGCCGTTGTAAGCAGCTGCCCCCGTGTAGAAATCACCGGTTCCGAATCACGCGGAACCAATTCAATAAGGATAGCAATGAACAGCGGGTAACGTGCTAACTAGGCTGCCGATGGGGTAGGCGTAGTTGCGGAGCAGCTGAGGTTGATTAGAGAGGCTCCTATTCCTGGTACGGAAAATGGAGCTAGAGTTGAGCGCTGGGTGGCTCTGAGGGGTGATGAACTCAACATAGGATGAGTTCTTGCTGGGGTGCCCGGTTGAACCTGGGGGTGCGGCAGAGTGTCGAGTGGATCGACGGATTCGTCCGGGCGAATGGCACTGAGTGGCCTGCAGTGAGGCTAGGGAGTGTATTCCCTGGGGTTGAGGTATCGCCGCACAGTATGGGACTGTCGGCGAGCTTTCTCCAGTGGAGAATGTCCACGTAAACGAAACTGGCCAAGTCTAGTGGAGTAAGGGGTGTGAGCAAAGTGGAAAACGTTAAGCGTAATAGCAGATACTGCGTTCTCGTCAGAATTGCTTTAACATGAAAAGATCGTGCGTTATATACTTACGGATGGTGGTAAGGGGACGACGTGGAGATTCGTACCAGGTTGTCCTTTCCCGGTAGCTGTTCGAGGACCCGACCCAAGGTTCATTTAGTGGGTGGATTGTGTGGTTCCTTTAGAAGGACAATATCTCCGATCGTCAATGGAAGAGATTTAAGCAGCCATTTGTTAAGGGTTTGTAACGAGTGGAGGTAATCAGAGCTCCACCTTTTCCAAAAGTCAACGATTTTTTAGCAGTGTCTCCAACGTTGAGTTAGTGATTGACGGTTTATCGGGAGATAAGGGAGGAACGATCAAGGAGGAACCGATGAGGAAGTGGCCGGGGGTTAAAACCGACAGTTCCTCGGGATTGTCCGCTAGGCGTACTAGCGGGCGAGAGTTCAAGCAAGCTTCCATCTTGTTTAAGATAGTGAGCATCTCTTCCCACGTGGGTAGAAACTCCTTGAGGACATATTTCAGGTGGAACTTGCAAGACTTGACGGTGGCATCCCAGAGTCAGGATGCTGGCGGAGTAAATCTCCAGTTGATACCCCGAGTGGCGATTTTAATGTGGAGTCGCGAGCAATAAGAGCGAGATGCCGTTGTAACTCCGAGTTTGCCCCTTGAAAGTTTGTTGCGTTGTTCGAAAAGATGGCAGCCGGAGTGCCTCGCCTATAACAAAATCGTTCTAATGCGGCAAGGAACGCTGCGGTGTCGTACCGGGTGACTAACTCTAGGTGCACTGCCTTGGTAACCAGACACACGAAGATTGCAATGTATACCTTGTAAGACTCATGCCCCCTACCTGTTTGCTCTCGCATGAACAGCGGGCCGGCATAGTCGATGCCAGTGTTGGAAAATGGTCTACTCGGGGTGCAGCGTTCTAGTGGCAACGGAGCCATGAGTTGGTTTCGACTGCGCGCTCTTTGACGACGACAAGAGACACATTGGTGGATGATTTTTTTGATTAGTGATCGGATCTGAACGATCCAATATTTCTCACATAGCTGACTTAGCGTCAATTGTAGGCCGCAGTGGAGATGAGTGAGATGATAGTCGCAACTGATGATTAGGGCTATATGTCCTGGGAGTAAGATTATAGGATGTTTCTTGTCTCTAGGCAGAAGGGAATTTTGTAACCGCCCGCCAACACGGAGAACGCCTTGAGCGTCGAGGAAGGGGTCAAGGTTTAGGAGTTTGGAGCCGCGAGCCACGGGTTTGCTCGCTTGCAGGGCACTCAATTCTGAAGCGAAGTGTAGTTCCTGTTCAAGACGTATGATCGTTAGTTGGGCATATGAAATTTCGTTAGAACTGAGCGTGGGGAGAGAGTTTATCTTAATTTTGCGGGCGTGAGCCGCAAATCGTAACATGTAGGCAATAATGCGTAAAAGTTTGTTCCAGGAAGAGTACTTATCAAACCAGTACTCTTCTTGCGTGACTTGGAGGGAGGCTACCGCTTTCTGGTCACATATGTCAGTGTGGAAAGGGTTAGATACGGATAACGAAATGGAGTCTGTAAGGGAGTCGGGTCTGTACCACCATCGGTTGGATTCCTTCAGCGTTGAAGCTTTGAGTTTTCTCGAATTCAGATCTGCCGGATTGCGACGGGATCCGGCAGTGGTGTCTGTATGGCCGGGACTCTGCTGGCAACGAACGCGTTCCCAGAGAATGGTGGTTTTGTCAGCCAAGCTGATGTTACTTGATAGTCGGAGTAACAAGTGAGGTCCTGCAGCTGGAAGCTCAGACTTGGCTTGATACGGTAAAAGGACGCCAAGGCCATTGTTTCAGTTTCTCCCAGAGTCATAGGGGAATCTGGTGTTATGGATGAGAGTTGTACAATAGATCTCTCCCATTGATCCTGTCTGGTAGGAGTTCTGCACATGGCTTCGCATTTCTTATCCAGAGGGAGGATTGTAGTGAGGGTATTTCCTTTCGGAAGTAGACTCATCACCGTATTGCGGACTTAAGTTAAGTGGATTGGTATCTCTCGGATGTAACAAAGTGTTATGGGGATTACCAGAAGTTCGGCATGAATGCTTAGTGCTGCAGAGTTTGACTGTATGCCCTGTTCTAAGACAATTAAAACATAGAGAGCGAGTTAGGACGAAAGCGCGTTTTTCGTCCAGCGTTTGCTGTTGAAATGTGAGGCAGTGTTGCAGTTTGTGCTCCCCATGGCAGCATTGACAATTGTTGGTATGCAAAGTGTTGGTTTTCGGGTGATCATTATACTTCCTGCTATCGGAGAATTTTGATGGATCGTTCCCAATCGATCTTAAGTGATCGATCAAGGGAGTTGACGAAGAGGTGGACCAAAAGTCCGTCGCACACATCAAAGTCGATGCCTGCGCTGGCCAATGCTTGCATGGCCAGTTGGAAGCTGTCAAACATCTCTTTTAGTTTGGGTAGATTGTCCCCTGGGACGTTGTTGTGAGCTGTTAATCGTTGATAGAGGGAGCTAATCAGTAATCGATTGTTCTGATATCGATTTACTAGTGCTTGCCAGGCGCAAGCATATTAATTTGGTTCATTAATTTGGCCTCCCAAATATCCACAAATATTACTTTTGTACATAGACAAATAATTAAAAACGTTTCATTCTCTAGTTCCATTTAAATATGATATATCCGTCTTGAATAATATTATATAATTATTATTTTAACATTTTAAATATAATTTAAAGTCTTTAAATAGTGGGCCCTTACCGAATTTCCTATTTATCAATATTTTATTTTCCACGAGAATTAACAAATTTAAGCATAATAGAATTCAGGAATGTATTTGCTGCACGAAATTGCGGGTGCGTCCTTAAATATACAAGCGGAGAGAAATATCATGTAAAATTAACATGAAATGATGGTTGCTCAACATAAACTTCATGTAATATTGTGCCAACATATTGGTTAGAATACCTAAAATTTTCATGTTACTTATATTCATTTTCAAAGAGTATTAGTTTTGAGTTCAGACAACATAAATGTTATTTTTACTTAACATAAAAATATCATGTTACACGTATATAACATAAAATGATACGTGATTATTCAATGGCCACTGTCGTCACTTCGTGTTGAGTTGACTTAGGGTGTGTCCTTGTTTGAAGAAAATATACATTGACCCAATTGGGTCCAATGAATGGGAATTTTGTTAAGCTAATTACTATTTCTCCTTATTACCCCTTATTATCAAGTTGTATTGCGATCATTATTTGGCATTACTTAGAAGAACAGTTTTGGGCTTGGAAAGGAGATTCCCTATAAGGACCTTATTGAGCTTCTATAAGTTGCCCTTCCTTTCGAGAAAACAGGAATATGTATGACCCACATAATAACAGTATATTTAGTAAGTACCTCGAGAAACTTCCTTATATCAAAATCTAGGATTTAATTAATGTGTGTTTAGTAACGGTCTTATCAGGATGTTTCCAAAAATCAGGCGTATACAAGGTTTCAGTAATAACCCATGTAGAAAACTCAACGGTCATTCGTTGGTAATGAACAGGCCAAGCTTGGCATGATAATGATTGACGACAGTAAAATTCTTGGTCCAACTCTGGGTCGACCGTTAGCTGACCATTGGGCCATGGTTGGCCCAAGAGATATATTTCCGCCAACTTATATCATATACAACACCAAAACTAATCGTATTCCAATTTTGGCACGACCCAGAGTAGTCCAAGATTAATTCAAGAAACGAATTGATTTTTTCAATCCATATTTTAAATAATAATCAATTAAAACAATTTTTAAAATTAATTTATATCTCACATTATCAATGATATTTTTTTACAATATTTATGTCAATATAACAAATTAATAGCAACTAACTTATGGTTAATAGTCGTCAGTATACATTTTGCTTTTATATTTGATACAAAATCAACTTTAACTGACGGTAAGTCAACGGTTGCCAATCTTGGGCCAGTATTGAGCCATTTGTTAAATTCTACATGGGAAGGTAAAGAATAGCTTTTTTCATAATGATTTAGTTATTGAGTTTGTAGTAATAGAGGAGAAACTGTTTTAAAGAAAACATCTTTTCTGTCTGCAGATAAGTTGCGACAATTATTACAAAAAAAATATATATAAAGTTTAGAAATTTTGGTATAGATGTACAGTAATTATCTTCTTTTAACCATAAACTTCACTACGACCGCAATATTTGCACCAGCCACAATGTTCGCGCCGACTATTTAGGCTAAACTGACAGCATTAGTCCCAACACTCGTACTAATAGGATTGATCGTATATAATAACAAGTGATATTTGTGACCGTAAGTCACAGTATTGTCACATAAGGATAAGAAATTAAAACTTTACTTTAATTAATTTTTAACCATGGACTCCTCCGTTTTCTGTTGAAATATAATAATGACTATTCTTATATGGTAGCCCAATGGTGGCCTTATCAAACTTTAAATTCTACTACAAAACTTTGTATCTTTTAATTAAAATATTTAATAAAAATTTAACATAATAATTTATTTTATATGAATTTAACGAAAAATTAAGCATTAAATTATAAAGTATTAAAGTAGTATTATAAAGTTATTTTATTAACAGGTTTATAATAATTTACTTTGATATGACGTTTAATTAATTCGATACCTTCTGTTGGATTATTTTAGCATTATTATTTCTTTTTATTTTTAATGAAAATAAACAATAATTTTTGATAACACTTTTTCATTAGCAAATTGAACGTACTTATTTAATTCTTGCAAAGTACAAAATTGATATTGAATATTTTATTAGACTGACCCCGTTTGTTTGTAGAACAAACATACATATTTAAACCGAAGGAGGTTTGGATTTAGCCCAATGTTGGACCATTATGGCTTACCGCAATATCAAAATGTGTTGTACATATTATTTTCACTTCTGAGTAATTGCCTCCTGCATTTATACGAAATGAATGTTTTGAATTCATTTCATGGTTATAATTTAGTATAAACAGTGAACTTAAATAAAAAACGTCCAAAAATAGAGAGCAAAGAATGTTTTTTACTTAAATTATTCCACATCGTGTAAGACAACTCCAATAGTAATTTAAAGGGACATTAATTCAGTATTAAAAATTGCTTGGGAAACTGACATGGAACAGAATACGAAGTGACTACCACTTAAGGTGATTCGAAATTTTACGGTATAAGTGACATTAGTAACTCATCGCGGGCGCTTTTCAATTTGTCGATATCACGGGTGTCGCGCGCACCACCTATTCATAATACATCGTGTCGAGGTACTCCGGCCGCAGCGAGGAAAATTTTATCGCTTCGAGGCATTAATATTTTACCATGAACTGTTAGGCGAATGAGTTTGCTGAGGCCTGGGCCGATGCCGTTGCTCGCCTGGCAGACATAAGAACCGGCGTGCTCGCGGCTCACCCAAGGGATCACTAACGAGCCGTTGCCGGATACGCCAGCGCCCTCTGTGCCGTCGTAGCCCAGTTCCCGATAGTCACTGGCCGTGTCACCTGTAACATTTTTTATTCGATTAAACATTGATGCTTAGCCGAGACAGATCCGGGTCGCAAAGTGCTAAGGGATTTTCCCAAACTGGAAGGATTTAGAATAAAACGGGAATCGCTCCCTTCGCAAACGTGGTCAGTTACAGTTTCGTTAGTTTGTTTATTAACAAAGTCACTGCTTTATAAGAATTTCGAGTGCGAAAGCAGTTAATTCGACTATATTTGAAAACAACTATAAACGTGTTTATTTATTGGTGAACTTTGTTTAAATTCTAGGTTAGAATGAAAAATTATCACCTCGCGTGTTCAAGGTGCTATAAGTTTGTTAATTTTTAAATTAAACATGTAAACTTTTTTGTACTTTGAACTCCCGAATGAGAAAAGGAATTGGTTGATTTAAACCAATTAATTTGTTGATATTTATTCATTTAATTATTAATATAATTTTGCCGTTTTGCAAGTAAAATAATACCGAATTGAATTGAATAACTGATGTAATTGTAAAATTACAAGTTTAGTAAGATGTAAAGGACAGTAAAATAACATCTTTAAAGTTGCTGCAGCAAACAACGGGTCCGTACATCTTATATGCGTGTTGAGATATTTATGGCGCTTTTTTGGACGGTTGAAAGTGCTGAGTTTTTCTGCATATATATAAGGCGAAATCGGTTTAGTGATTTAGTATTGCGGATGAGGGAAGTAGTTCCGATCTTTAAGGAATACGAAATGGAAAAGCAGCTTCCTGCTTTATCATCAAAACAACTAATTTCTTACGGTCTTAATTTATACAGTTTCGAGGTATAAACAAGAATGCAGCCAAGTTGGTTTTTAATGCCATAAATTGTAATTACAAAATGAGCGATTAAAAATGTTTTTAGGACGAAGAAATTTATTATTTTAAAAAGTTCACAGAAAAGCTTTTCGTCGACAGATGGATTCGAAAATTTAGCTTTCAGTTGAAAATTACGAAACCGACTCTAAGGAGATTTCCGATGGAAAATCGTTGAAAGTCGCGCTAGCGATTTTCAATTCTGGTTCATGTCAAATTGAAGAAAAAAAGTTGACATATATGTAGTTAGAATAGCGGGGCAGATCGATTACATCGGGTGCTCCTTGAGGCAGCTTGAATAGAGCTACGTGAGTAGATACATTTTGAGTATAATGGTATCCTGGCGTAGCCACAAAAACTCGCATTATACGTCTTCCATAAAAATGAATCGGCTGTCGAGAAATCAGGACGCTTCGTCTGCAACGCGAAGAGAAGATTCTTTTTAGGAAACACGCTAAAATACAATCGTGCCAAATAATCTGTTTTAATAAAATGCAATCAATTTCAACACGCCCCATGGATGCGTTGTTTCCCGAATGAATGAACCAACGTATGATATTTGAAATTGATAAATAAATTTCTTCCGTTAATTTCTTATTAGTAAAATTTCATATCCCAACCTATTTCCATAAATTTCACGATCGCTTTTAAAAATTTCCTTTTTATTTAGATCGATATAAACATGACTAATTTTAATAAATATTTAAGCATATTAATTTTAGTAAAAATTAATATGATAATACATACCACATTCTTCATAGTATTTATAACTTCAAATTTATAAAAATTTTCAGGAATTCATTAATAACGAGTTCATTAATTTTGTGTTATACCTTACAATATTTAGGGCTAAAATATTTTACTGGTCAAATAATTCGATAATTTTTTTTTAAATTATTAAGTAAACTATTTCACATTTATAGTCGATATAAATGATAAAACTTTATACACTGAAAAACTTTGAAGCAATTTAGCTTTATTAATAAAATATTACTAAAATTCCTTTTGAAATTATGGAGATGCTCTTTTTTGCGGAAGTAATAAAATTATACGCCTTGTAAAAAGCTTATTACAGTTATGAAATTGCAATACCTTTTGCTTTGGATTATATGGTACAAATTTTTAATACGATTATCTTGCTTTTAAGTGATTTGATTTAACCAATTATAGTGGTGTTATCTCCTCGTAAGACGATTTAGACGGTAAATTGTTTATCGACGTTTTGAATTTCTTCGAGCGTGATAATGATGATATGATATATAAGAATTACATAAAGATTAGATTTTCGTACAAGATTGGTAAGCCAAGAAATATCAAATTTTATTTTTTTTTAATATTTTAAATTTTAGTAAATTTTACATGACTGAAATTAAACTAAATCCCCAAAATATCTTTTAATTTTAGCTCGTCATTAATTTATTTACTAAAATTACTAATTCAACTAAATTTGCGAAGTTGAATAGGTAAACATGTTTGAAATTAAAAGTGTAAATAAATGTTATTTTGCTCTATAACATTATTAAATATTATTAAATATTCATGTAGATATCCATTAAAAATACATACACATATATTCGTTAGTTTCGTCCGTGCTGTTAGTTTCACATTGAGTAAAGAAAATTTTAGTAGTTGCGAGAAACATGGACAATGGGGGAGAGCAAAAAGTGATCCTTCTTTTCAAAGTCGAATCTTATTTCAGTTCGAATTGAATCTATCGATAGTGGCGATTTGAAAAATTGTTGATAAATCGAGCGAACTCAATCGACTTCCCCCGCGTTTTCCAACGAAAAGTGTAACTCAATGAAAGCGTATTACCAAGTGGATACCGGTACCGGCATAAAATCTAGTCTCGCGTAGAATTGATGAAATATCTAAGCTTGGGAAGCAGCCATTGACGAGAAGTGAAAAATAATGGAATTTTTCGGGATTCGCGTATGAGCAGTCACAGGAATTGTGATATCACCAAAGACACATTCTTTGATTTTAAAATTTTCTTACTCTACGACTGATCGATCTAAGGAAATCACACATTTCACAAACAATGAGTTGTCTGCTGAATTTGTTTATTAATTTTGTTTCATAAATTATTTTATTTAGTAATTTTTCAATATAAGAGTAGTATAACTGATGAAAAAAATTGTTATAGAGCTCTATAATGATCCAAAAACATTTAAGACTTTTAGTATTTCACGATGAAATTCAAAATTTGCAATATATTATAGAAATATTTTAACCAGGAATATAATATTTCTGTTCTAGGACTAATTTTATAAATAATATTCGTATACAAAGGATTACTAATATTTTTAGGATATTCTGATTTCCATATACATTTTAAAATTTATAGACACACCGTTATTGATTGACGACCTGTCGTTGAATTTGTTTGTGGAAATAACAACTTCATCGTGAACTTGAGTGTAAAATTTAGGGGATTTAAAAAAATGGTAGAATCAATTCCTCTTTTTTAAATGTAAAAAAAATTATTAGTACATTATTCTATGTACATCATTTTGTTATATTGCAATATAATTAACATTCACTTATCGACTTGATGGTGACTGCGTCACTTTTCCATTATGACTACTTTTACGACATTACTAGTAAAAAATGTTCCAAAATATTTCAGACTTATTTTTTAAAAGTATTTTTAATTCCGTCTTTAAAAATGTATGTAATATATTTCTGCAGTATTAAAAAATATTTCTTTTCTACAGGTATATTTAGAATATTTCTAAAATAAGAAATTAAATATGTCTTTGATATACTCAAAACATTTGTTGAATTTATTAATAATATTTTTTGTTATTAGAGAACACTAAACTATTTCGGTTGAAAAATCTACGTAGGAATGTATGTAGGAACCTACGTAGTAAATACATAGTTACTTATTATTATTGTAGAATATTTTAGGTCGACATGTTTCTAATAAGTTTCAAAACTAAATTAGTAGTCTCTTTTTATATTACGTTCTTTTGATTTTTAAAGATAATTTAAGACTGAATTTCTAGCGCTAAAATTCTACAAACTTTTTATATTATAGTTCAATTTTTATCTCGTAATCATTTTTCCTGCGAAAGTACTTTTTTCATAGAACTTTACTCTTTTATTGTTCATTATTACTGTTTCAGGAAATTTATCGACTCGCAATGAACATCGAGAACATTGATTGGGAACCTACCATAAAATCTTGGAAGCAATAAATTTTCTTATTAAAAATCACAAAATAATGTTGCCGCGAAGTTTGAAGAGCTGTTATTAAATAACAAGCATTTTGATCGATGTATCATTAAGTTGGCAATGCTGTATAAAAGCGCAAATTTACTTTCGAGCGTTTCGATTAGTGCTCTCGGTGAAACGTCACGATCGATGCGCACACTGGATTGCGTCCAAAAATAAATTTTCGACAAATATTAGAGTAATAAATGGAGCTCTTAATAAACGTGAAGTACACGTGCGCGTTTTTATTAAAAATTTACCTCTAACAAAATATATACATGCACTCTTTGGTAACGATAAAAGTATTGAGAACGTGGAAAGTAACGTAGCAATGAATAAACGTTCGAGCTCTACGTACCAGCCAGGTACGCGCGCTTTTATACATTCGTTCGTATTTCCTTTTTTCTCCTTTACTTCTTTATTTTTATTTGACGAAATTTAACAATTTTAGATGTGCTTTAAAAATTGTGCAAGCATCGCACCCAACCGCGCCGGCGTGTGGTATTATATCGTATCGTACACATTTGAGAAGTATATTTTTCGAACTCAAGGCAACGTCCTTATTTGACCCAGTGTATAAAAATAGTCAATATATATGTAAATTTTTGCGTTGAATTTTTTATAAGGCGTAGTAGGGGATTTTTATGCTACACGTGACGTTAGTTTGGATTTAACAGAAGCTTGGTCAACGAAATTTAAGTGGCTTCAACTGATGGAAAATTAAATTTTCTTTAAATGTACGCCACGCGAGTTTTCGGGGCGTTCGCTTTTCGTCCAATCGAATTTCCGTCGCCAACCTTTTTGCTGGGATTTTGTCAAATTTTCTTCGGCAATACATAAAAAAACTGGTAGTATTATTCCACTCGCAAGGTAAATATACCGGGCATCGAAAACTTAAGGGAAACCTACGACTTTGGTGTATTATATTTCTTTAAATACGCTTATAAAACAAAAGAGAATATTACACTGAGAAAAGTAAAATAATAAAAGCTAATATACTTTCTGGCATTCTGAGACTCTATGCTTCAATGTTAAGAACATTACCTGACAGTTTGGTAAACGGTGTCAACTTTTCAAGTACTAATTATTTGAACTGCATACAGGGTGGTCGTTTTAACTTGAGACAACTAAATATCTCAAAAATATGAACTCCAATTTTTATTGCAGATTCTCCATAAAAAAAAATAAGTAGCTTTTATTTGAAAAAATTTTTTTCCCTTCCTCATAGATGCCGCTATAATCGCAACAAATGACATTTTTTGATATTTTGAAGATCGGGCCTCAGATCGGAAAACTAACAATGGGTTTGAATTAAACCCAGGAAACTAAAGAAACTAACGAAACTAACAATGGGTTTAGGTTATGGATGATACTTGAATTAATTTTAAAGATACCCGATTGTACCCGAAGTGATTACGAAGGTATCTGACCGTACTCAGGACGATCTTGACGATTGTACATGTGGATCTCATAATCCAGACAGTAGGCTAATATACACAAGATTGTTTTTACCCGATTATATCCGCTAGAACCTGACGATATTTTTCTCCGTTCAAGGTGCCTTCCAAAAATAAAAAGCCGACTAGTTTGTCGCCTATGATACCGCACCAAATGTTAACAGACCACGAACGCTGATGTTCAACTTCAAGTATCCAATGCGGGTTTTCCACACTCCAATAATGCATGTTGTGACAATTAACCTCAGCATGGTTCGTAAACGTTGACTCGTCGGAAAACATTACTCGACAAAAGAATTGCGGGTCTCGTCGTGATTGCATGAGTGCTCATTTGCAACATTCCATTCGATTCTGAAAGTCAGTCCCATGAAGTTCCTGATGCATGGAGATATGTTAGGGATGGTATTTATGACGATGTAGTATTACCAAAACACTTCTGCGGGCAATTCCTGACTGGTAAGATATTTCTCGGGTACTCACATGTGGATTATAAGCCATTACGTACGGCTAGTACTGCAATTTGATTATCGCTGTTCCCCGTAACAGTTGTTCTATGAGTTCCTTTTTTAGGCGTCACGCTTACTTCAGTAGTAAATTGTTTCACAACACTTAAACTGTCGGATTTAATGCTTTAAGAAAAATTTGAGATAAAATAGAGAGTGATCACTAGACATGTGTCCGTGACAAGTGAGAGATTAAAAATAAAGAGGTTTGAATTTCCAAAAGATGTTTACTCTTCGAGATCCGAAAGTAAAGTGGAATGTACATGTGGAAATCTACGTGTACAATTGTCAAGATTGTCCTGAGTATGGTCAAATACGTTCGTAATCACTTGGGGTACAATCGGGTATTTTTATAATTAATTTAAGTATCATTCAGAACCTAAACCCATTGTTAGTTTTTCGATCTAAGGCGCGATCTTCAAAAATATCGAAAAATGTCATTTATCTAGCAATCTTTAACTAATTTATTAATAATTTACATTATTTGCATAACGACATGCATTGTTTCGGCGGCTCCGAGCCCCGAATTAATTTTGCTCTTTGTTTTTTAAATAAACTCTATTATCTCTACTTTTATTATCCGCAACTCGAGTCACTCTTCCACATAACGTGCTGACCCTACAATTAGCACTGTTATTCGTGGAATAGTGACGTCCGCTTACAAATATCCTATTGTCAGGAATATTTTAACAAACGCCAGTTCCGCGGTTTATGTTGTATGCTCGAACATAAACAAACTCAAGTTTCCTTCGCGCGAATTCGAACTGGCTTAACTCAAAATAAATTTATGTCATGAGATCCCGCGAATCTCATATTTCCTGACAACGCGATATTGTCTTATAAAAGGGACCACGCTCCCGCCCCAAAAGTCAGTACGTAACTATTTTCCATTACCTTAACACGCGGTACGTCGTCAGTACGTAATTTACTACCCCCCGCGTTAATTAATTAATTATTGTTGTACACCGCGATCGTCGTCAGCACGGTCGCTGATTGCAGTGCGCG
>JABFPN010003466.1:0-17994 GCA_022817305.1 Leptoteleia sp. ZL-2020
CCGAAATATGCATTTCATGAGTCTATATATATATATATATATATATATATATATATATATATATATATAACTTTAAGAAAAAATTAGAAGTATTTTGGATTTTCAAAAGTTACTGGTAAAGTGAAATACTGAAATAAGAAAAAATATTATAATTTTGATAATACAATTCCAGAGCTTGGGTCTGGAGAAAAATGAAATTCATAATTGATAAATGAAAATAATTTAGTCTATGCTGCAACTAAATTTCCATCGTTATCTCTAACGTTAAGTTAACGTTTAAGTTTTGACAAGCAATGAAGTACACGCGTTGAAGTGAAAATTGCCTTTGTAGGTGATGAGCAAAATTGATACATTGTACAATATATTGGTCATATTTTTTAATTAAGAGTAAAATCTTGATATTTCTCATACATAATATATTCTTTGTAAAGCAAAAGTAGAGTTTAAAACAATAAATTTAATAAATATATATACTTTTTTAGTGTAATAAAATAAAATCTTCCATATATTACTTGCTTTGTATTTCTGATACGAAGCAAATTAATTTAACGTGAAAATATAAAAGATATTTATAAAATTTATGTGCAAGTAATTCACAATCATAGTGTAAAGTTAACTTCACACTTCTTTTATATTTTTATATTCACATAATTCCTAATACTGTGCACACTTTAAAATGGAAGACGAAAATGTTGTTATCTTTTATATCTGCTCTTTTAAAGGAATACGCAGTATAACCATCATATTTGAGCAGTAAAAAAGAATAATCGCCATGCAATTGTAACTTTCAATTGTATTATCAATATTTATTACAAGCAACGGTCAAATCTACAAATATATTCACATATTTTTAAAGTGCATTAAAAATGTTGTTATAAATTTGTGATATTTTTCCAATATTTAATACATTTTTAATACATGATATTGTAACTTAAAATAAGAAATAAAAACTATTAAAACAAACAATCTTTTATACGAATAAATTCCAAAAATTTTCCTTTTAAATATTTAAAAATATTTTTGTTTTTTTATTCAAAATGATCCAATTATGATCTGATTTAAATTATATTTGTTTCCATGTAACATTGACAATAAATAAACCTAAGTTTTACGTCAAGCTCACTTAACACGACACAGCCAAAATGACTGTACGTAACTGGGACATTAAACATGTTTTACTTCAAGTAAAACATGATCAAAGAGCATTATTCAATAGGCTGTTATAGCAAAAACTGCATCCTTGTGACAAGAATGTTAAACTAAACTAAGAAGCCAAGAATCTGGAAACTTTAAAATCAAATTTATATGAAATTTCAAACCACAACTTTGACAAAAAAAGAAAATCAATTCCTTTAACCAAGTATCTGAAAAGAGCACCGTTGATCAAAGTGGGCTCAAAATCTTGTAATAAATTAATAATCAGTTTGAAATTAGTATAACTGCATTTGCACGTTAAGTAAATTTAATTACTTGGTTAATATCAATATTTGCATTGTATAAACTACATAAATTAATTAAATTGTCTTTAATTAGGTAAGACATTTATCTTAAGACCATCAAGTAAAATAAAGGATATTATACATGCAGTATAAACTGCTTTAATACATTATTTTTCTTATAATCATTTATACCCCTGACTTGAAAGGTACATAACCTTTCTAATACATGGTCGACATTCATTAGTGAAATGTAGACGTTTTTGGTACAACTTTTATATTCCATATCATGCATTTTATCTTGTTTGACTGTTTATATATACCTGGTTTAAACTTTGCCTTCGTTTGAAGTTCAGCTTCCTTTAATCAGCGCAATAAATTAATCTCCTGATGCCAAAGATCAAAAGCTTTTTTTCCAAAAATTGTGAAAACTGAAAAGATACATGAATAAAGGAAAACTATTAAAAATTATTGTGCTTTGTCATTGTTATACATTTTTAAAAAATCTTTACATTTCAAAATATATTATATTATAAATTTTTATAATAATATATAATATAGTATTAAGTACCATAATTGATTAAAACATTTGTAAAATATGAAAGAAGTTATCATAAACTTGAAATGTTATTTATTATATTTAATTTATATATTAAACATTGGATAAAATTCATATTAACTTTTACATATAATTCTAATGAAGTATTTATATTTTTTAATTACAAATGTATATATTAGAAAAATGCATAATACCAATTTTCCTTTTATTAAAATAGTTGAAACAAAGTTTGTCTTACTTGATAATTAAACTTAATATCCTAATTAATAAATCTAAGATAACGGTAAAATCATTTCAATAAATGGCAATAACTAATAGTTTGTTAATATCATACGAACTTTCTTTCAAATACACATTGTTATATCTTGAAATAATACTGCAGATTTGGACAACGCGAACTATAGAATTATATCTAACGTCGATAACTTCAGGGTAATAATGATTGAAATAAAGTAAGCCAGATATTATCAACTGAAGGTACAAGTTTATATATATTGTGTGTAAATATAGAAATAAATTAAATAGAAATTCATAAATGTTGTTTACTTATGTATAATATTAATCAATTATAAAAATTAATAGGTATAATGTAATAATATAGAAATAAATATCCCTACTTTATTGCTGCACGATTCCGACAAAAATCAATATCACAATTTCTTTTTACCTGCGCAACAATCTTGTTAAACCTTCACACATTAACAGTCGATAAAGCACAAAACATCAAACATTTATTCGTAACTTGCTGTCTAATTTATAAAATGTTTCTAATGTAATTTTTTAATTTAAATTTAAAATTATTCTTAACATTCTACTAATTTTAAGTTTAATAAAAAACGTAAATTTTATGAATATAATAAATAAATGTAATAAAAGAAATTAATAAAACGCAAATTTTATAATTAGTAATATAAGCAAAATTAAAATTGTAATAAACTTAATAAAATGTAAATTTTATTAACGAAACAGTTTACGTTACTTTTTAAATGTAATTTGGTGCGTTTAAGTTTTGCTTACCGTTAAATTGCTATTCACTGTTGAGCGCCGAGTTTGCCAAACACGAACGACCTTCGCCGTGCATCAACAACAACAACAACGCGAGGCGGGCGAGCCTATAGTTTTGGGTGCGCGCGCATCACGGCGCACTGAGGTGGGAGGCCGCGAACAAAAAATTGCGGGCAGACGCCAAAAGATTAGTACAAAATTTTTTTTCTTTTTTAATATTACATTTGATCAGTACGTTTTTTTATTTTTGTTATAAATAAATCTTGTAGTACATTAATTGTATTAATTATTATTTAATATAATTCTGCATTAAATATATTTAATATAATTAGAATTGTATAACTGCAATAAATCAATAAAAGTTGTACCAAGATATATCATATTTAATAATAAATATTATACTTGAGAATAATAAATAATAACTTAAAAAAAATTTAAGGTAAATATCTTAACATTTATATTTTTATAAATGGAAAAGTTTACGTTAGTTTTTAAATGTAATTTGGTGCATGTAAGTTTTTTTACCGTTAAATTGTTTTTCAGTGTTGAACGCCGAGTTTGCCAAACACGAACGACCTTGCATCAACAACAACAACGCGAGGCGGGCGAGCCTATAGTTGTGGGTGCGCGCGCATCATGGCGCACTGTGATGAGAGGACGCCAACAGAAATTGGGGGCAAACGCCACAAAGTGCTGAATGTTGCGGGCCCATGCTGAACTTGGAAATGAATGTGAAAAATATGACCGCAAACTATTTTCTACGGAGAATAATTAACTGGATAAGACCAATAACACGAGAGACAAATAAGTTTTTCCTTAAAATTGGGAGATATTGCAGTTACTTTTATAACTAATACATTTTTTTTTCCTTTTTTAATAACATTTGATCAGTAGGTTTTTTTTACGTTTTAAAATATATTTGGGTGCATGTAAGTTTTCTTACTGTTAAATTGTTTTTCAGTGTTGAACGCCGAGTTTGCAAAACAGCGAATGGCCGAGTTCTTGGAATTTGCCCATGCATCAACAACAATGCGAGGCGGGCGAGCCGTTATTTTTGGGTGCGCGCGCATAACGGCGCACTACAGTGAGACGACAACTGAAATTGGCAAACAAACGACAACGGAATTTGTTGGTTAAACGCCGCAAAGGGCTGACTGATGCGAAACCATTCTAAACCCGAAAATGAATGTGATATATACGGCCGCAAACTATTTTTTACGGAGAATAATTAACTGGATAAGACTGATAATACGAGAGACGAATAAGTTTTTTCCTTCAAATTGAGAGATATTGCAGGTACTTTTATAAATAATACATTTTTTTTCTTTTTTAATATTCTTTACATTTGATCAGTGTGTCGGAACATGAAGCAAATGTCTTCGTGTTTCATTGGCGTTTAAATGTTAATTTAATATAAACCACTCATGTTTATTGACCGTTAACTTAATCGAAATATTGATTAATGAATAATATCGGTCAGAAAAACTTTTGCATTGTCGCGATTTCTATTTATTGCTTTCTTTAAGGCCATTTTAATATAATTATTTAATGTACAAATCATATTACACACAAATTCACTGAGATTATAAAACAAATTTCTTTTTGCACGAAACTTTTGCAAAATTGAGATTTATAATGTAACTGTATCCTTTAAGAGATGCAATTATAATATTTTATTAATATAATCTCAACATTTTAAATAGATTATTTGAGTATTTGATTTATCCATTATGTGAATTTTAATCTAAATAACTGTTTTAATTATATTAAAATTTATATCTATACATAAATTATGTAACAAACTATGTACATTTTGTTACAACTTAAACTTCTATTTAAAACAAATTTTTTGAATAATTTAACAATTATTTCAATATTTTTAAAATATATAAAATACATTTTAAAGATTATTTTATGTTAAAACTGGTTTCTTGAGAATAACTATTTAACTTGAGGGTCATGATCACTGTTGTTAATATTTATAAATATTATATACTTTATAAAACTTGAATTTTATTTTAACAAAAAAACAGTTTCTTTTATTTAAATTTAATATAATTGAATATTTTATGTCTTAAATTATGGTATTTAAACAGGAATTATATACTGCATCAATTACTTATGTATGCAATTTATAATTTGAATTAAACGGATAATTGTGTCCCTATTAATGAATACATATTTAACACATAAATAATAATTTCACTGCATTGAAGGAATTGTTTTTAAAGTTTTGCATATAAATTACAATTTTTTTTAACTTTATTCGAATGTTTTAAAAGAATTGTATTTAGTGATTATCTTTAAATTACTAGTAACTTTCAAATTACATATATATTTTAAAAAATATGATTATAATTACCGCGCTAGAACCCAAGTCATGTATACATTCTAAGAATTATAAAAAGATTATTATGTTTTTCAAATGTTTTGGTGCTTCTACTACAATATTTTGTACTAGCACGTTAACTTTTCCAATATTGTAATCTTACGTAATGATTTTACATTAAAGTTCCAGTACGGTAATTTTTAATTTTTTTTCCAGTGTATGTTTAAATTAATTATATTACATAACATACAAACATTCTTGATTACCAAATTAAAATTAAAGAAGAGGAATCACATTAACGAACTCTATCTTTATCATTTACTATAAAAACGAACCAACATTATTATTGGCTCGCATTTTTTTAACTTAAATTTGCTCAGCTCCTTCCCGTAACTTTATCCAAAACTGCTTGCGTTAACACACGTTGCGCTATGTTCTTAGCTGTGTTCAAAATTTGATCCGTGAAACTGGGTTTCTTCGTTGTCGTTTGCATAGGATAATATCCTCCATTTGGTGATCCTCCGTATCCTCCACCTTGAGGATAACCTTGTCCCTGCGGATAACCCGAGTATCCTTGGTTCGAATAACCATTACTACCAGAATATCCCGGATAGCCACCAGAGTTAGTTTGTGGATATCCAGGATAGCCACCGGGTTGGCTAGGGTATCCCGCACTATGCGAATTTCCTGGATAACCGGATGATCCACTCGATGGGTATGCCGGATATCCAGAGGAACCAGGATAACCGGAGGATGATCCACCCGAACTTCCGGAGGAACCACTGGATGGATATCCCGGGTAGCCAGACCCGGAAGGATTACCGGAAGACCCACCAGATGGATAGCCTGGATAGCCCGACCCGGATGAACTGCCGGCAGGCTTATTAGACGATCCACCGGATGGATAACCCGGATATCCCGAGGATCCACTCGAAGGCAACGACGGATACAATGAAGAGCCGCTGTTGGGGTTCGTCGCATCGCCGGCTGAAGGGTTTCCAGCCGCATCCTGACGCCTGAATGTGTCTTTGTACTCGCCCCCGTCGTACTCTGCGAACATTTCGTCGACTGTCTCCTAATTGATGAGTTGCTCGGGTCACCAAGTACCCCTACATGCCATGCTATCGTGGTTAAGCCGAGTTGCATTCTAACACACTTAGTCGGAATCAAAGCGGACAGTAAATAGTTGGCATTTGATAAGGCACAACGTGTAAAAATAGTCACGTTAATGTCGAGCGAAAGTCGGCGCTAATTATTATCGGAAAGTTGGAGGAAATATCAAACCAATCGAATAAAACTCGAACTCGGCCGGGGAGCTGTTGACATTTAGCTCGCCCACGCGGATACTCGACTTTCATTGCGCTGCTTATTAAGCGACATGCCACGAGTGAACATTGATGATATTCATGTTAATAAACGAACACGGCGAAGCAGAATGATACCATTAAGTTGTTCCGCGCGATAAGTTTACCCAACTTACTTCGCTCACCCCCCCGACCGCTTTGCGAACGTAAAATTTCGCTTAAGCTTGCTTTGCGCTGCGCGCTGATTTCGAAGTTGAAATTATTTTGGTACCGGTGAAAACACAGATATGGAATTAGCGTTCTAGGAACTGTATTAAACTTTATACAAGGTTGCCAAATATTAAGTGTACATTCATGGAGTATAATCTACGACGTTACAAGGCAAATATGGCACATTAGTCGAGTCATAAGAAAGTATTTAAATTTAAAGTACAAGAGCGTAGTTAAGGTCACCATTCGCAGTTTATAATTAGTTTGTTTGTTTGCTTTTTTCTTGCTTTTTCTTTCAATCGACGTTAGGGTACATGTTCTTCTCTCGATACGCCTGGGTGCGATAACACTTTATTTTTATCCGTTGGAATTCTTATCCCGTGAAGGTCCATTGTCGATTGCCGTGGCTGTCGACTGATACGTGCGTATTATAGTAACCATTTCTGTCGCGTAAACGACTGGGGGGTCTGATTGTGGTGGTAGTGGCGCGTCTTCCGCCGGAAGACCCACGAGACCGGTCGCCTCCAAATAGACGAGTCCAAATTGAGCCGCTTCCGATCGTGTTCCTTGAGCCGGAGTAGCCGGAATCACGTGACCCGAAGGAGGAAGATCTTGGCGGAGGCGTCGGTACGGTAGGGCGAATCCGGGGGCGCTGAGTGCTCGGCGGACGTGCAGCTGGAGCTGCCAATAAATTCTTTTTTATATACGTCGAAATTTTATGTTCCAATGATTCGCATCGCTCAGAAGTTAGGGTTGGGTTAATGCGCGGGCATGTACGTATACCAAGATGTATTTATTTGGCGATAACACGAAGGTATCGTATCGTTTTGAAATTAAACTCGCCGGCTTTTTAACGATCAACGTAAACCCGTAAATCGTGTTAATTGCGAGTTTAAAGGTTTAATTTTATTTTCTTCGGGCAATGGAATTATTTGAAACTTAATCGAAAGTAATTCGATACACGGAGAGAAAAGAATGTAATGATATTCTGCGAGTATCATGCCAAAGTAGTGATGTTTCTACTAAAAATTGATATTTTTTTTCTCAGTGTAATTGTTAAAGGCTGGAATTATCTGATGAAATGATTTTTTTTAAGATAAGCTCGTATCATTGAGAGTGAGGAGTATTTGCAAAGAAATTAATTGTTATGTATTTAAGTTTCAATTAATTAGAGTATCAGTAATTACAGTACTATATTAGATATAATTTTTTTAGATATGACAAATTAGAATCCAATTATGACCAACAGCAAACTTTGTCTGACTACAAGATTGGTGTCCTTTTTTTATTTAATAATTATTATAAATATGGACATTTTATTTGAAGACCTGACCACATTGAAATTGCTGTTGTACATAGTTATATTCTAATTCATAGTGGGTAAATATTTTAACAAAAGTTTCAATGTGAATCGAATGAAATTCGATTCTTACCCAGTTCCATGCAACCTTGTAATCGTGCATATGATAAAGATTATCGCAAGTTTAATGAGCCCGATTAGTTATTTTAATGTTGCAATTCCCGTAACGAAGGTGCAGAATGAAACAAAGACAAAATTCCAGCTATAATTCAGTAACTGATACTGACGAAATTCGCTGGAAATAATCGCTCTACTCCGTATTATGTGCCTTCGGTATCGGATGTCGTTTCATAGCTGTTAACAGAAGCTCGACGGCAAGATAAGCCGTGTCAAAGTTTACCCAGATAATGCTCGTGGAAACTGCGCTTTCAAAATAAAATTTTGACGTAGCTCTCTTAATGCGCCCGCGGAAAAAAGATTAATCTTTCTGTAAATAAATAAGACATGTAAATGTGTAATCCATTTAAATTCGAAGCGTGAAATTAAGTCGTTCAAATCAACGAGAGTAAACGTTAGGTGGCATGTTAGAAAGTCGACACACAAATGCCAGCAACAAATGCTTTTTTATTTTAATGATTATTCATTTTATTACATATAACAATACGACGGACTCGTTTCAATCTTATTTTGTGTTTAATACAATACTTTTGTGACAAACTACAATCTGACAATTCGTATACATTTACAAATAGACTATATATAAATGTATAACGTGTATCGGTATGCTTTAAAGTACCATTGTATATAATATATACGACTCAAAACTTAATCCTCCATGTATATTATTGTTTTCGGAGTATACGCTGAAAAAAATATCGAGCAATTCATGTGGGAACGGGTTTTGGCGGGCTCCTAATACTGGGATCTGTCAAAAAAAAAAGACACTTAACCTCGGCGGTTACGGGAAATACACTTTACTTTCAAATGGTACCTATAAAACGAACGGTGCCCCCCCCCCCCCCACCACATGATACACTTGTTCGCGTACTTTTTCAGTTATTTTCTCCTGGACATAAATATTAGCATAAAATGTATCCCAATATGCCGTTTGTTGTAAAAATCAATACAGCTTTAAAAGTCTTCTCATCGAAATTTAGAATATTATCGATCGTATCCTTTCGCATATCTGCGATTTGACGTGATCTAATTCGACAACGAAATCCCGGTGAATTTCTTATTATCACAAATTGCAGTGAAATAAGTTGATTTCAGTGTGCACATTCTGAACATTGTGAGCCTAATTGTTTTTTTTTTCGTGATACACGTGAAGGATTATAAAAGTCACGGCTTAAGTATTAAAATATTCTTAAACGTAAGTAAAAAACGGTGAAAATAGACATCCATGTACCGAAGGAAATGTGTTTGTTGAATTTATTATTTTCAAATACTGCTTCAATATAAATTTTGCAAACTTTTTTTATAGCTTTAACTTGTTTCTTTAATATTAATTTTTAGTCAGATCATTACACGGGGAGATTAGGTGTAATTAAAATTACTAGAATTAGTAAACTGGTCATATACATGAAAAATTTAAGAAATTACTATCTTTAGTTAGCGACACGTTTGTTTGACAATAGTTGTCAATATAATGGATAGATTCTTTCAACTTAAGATAGTAATAACTTTTTTTTTTTAATGAAATGTATGAATAAAGTAGAAGTTAAGATACTAAATTCAACAGTCGCATTTCTTTCGGTATAGCTTCCAGAGAAAGGTTATCATAGTCATAATCCAGAGTTGCTGCGCATCGACATTTGATCTTGCTTTGAGATGCTCATTAGAAAACATTTAATTACCGATATGATGCGCGCAACTGCGCAAATAAAGTGACTGCGCGTAAAAGTTGTAGCGAGCGAGCGTTTGTCTGGAATTTAAATTTGATAACTTTCCTTTGAACGAAATTGTGCAGATGAAATTAGATTCGATACACAAATAACAATATATTTCAGTATCGGTCGTATATCCGCGGAAATGAAGTTACGCGGGGGCAAAAAAAATTTGCCAGCGCTGTGCTGCGTCGAAACATTTTCTCCCGAAATGAAACTGACACAAATTGATACACGCGAAGTCGCCCGTTAGCGTTTGATCAATTTCGTTGCGAGTTTAAAAATAATACTGTGCTTCACCCGGGGAGCAAGCTCGAAGACGAGAAGAGCGTTCACGTAAAAGCAAAAGACACGGACACGAAGACCATCCCCGAGTGGACTAAAATCTCCAATGTAAGCAAATGAACCAGAAAAATGTTTTCTGTCTTTCGTTAATATTTTCAGTAAAAATAGGCGTTTGTTTATGAAAATGTGTCCTTTGAATTTTTGATAGAAAGCAAAAAAAGCACTTTTTGATAAAGTTTAATATTCTACCAGAATTGCACTTTAAAATAATTATGATAATATATCTTATAATAATAAATATAAGGTTTTGCATCAGGTATAAAAAACTTGCATTTAGATTATTATAATTAACTATCTTTGGTTTACCTAAAATTTAATTATAATTGCTTCCAAAAATTAAAGTTTTATAGTTATGAAAAATAACTGTGTATATGTTCAATATTACAAAAGGTTTTTTTTTCTTGGTGTATTTTCAACTGGTTTAAGTTAAATACAGATTGTTTCTGAACAAATTGGTTTAATGTGTAAAGCCTCAAGTTTCATTGAATTGACGTATGTAAGTTATAAAATGTTGATAAAAATGCTCAAGGTTTCGCAGCTCGGTGTAATATATAAATTATTCTAATACGCGTCTTAAAATGTTCAATTGTAAGATAAAGGGTATATTAATTTTCACAAATAAAAACCTATTAGTACGGACGGTATTATCAAAAAATTATAAATTCAATTGTTTGCATTGGAATTTGTTATCTATTGAGGGACTCTTTAAATGACGGGTTTTTTTTTGTTGGACACTAAGAGCTGGGGGAGCGGCGATACAGTTATGCGCGGCAACCTCACTCGAAGTCTAATTACGAGGAACACTTTATTTTGTTTTGATAAAACTGTTTGTTCTAAACTGCATCTCACGCCAGGCACTACGTAAACTTCAAGGCACAGTCTCTTCACGAGGAGGACGATTATCGTCGTATTTATCATTTATTTTGTCATCGACGGAACAGAACTTTTCGATTAAACGCTATTCTCTAATTCGTTATAGTTGCAAACAAACCCACCACCCCTGCATAGAGAGATAAGGTCATTCAATAATCACCAGCTTGTTGAAAAAAGTTTGACTATCGAGGAAGCCGAGGGGATGAATATATCCCTTTGTTGGATATTATTGAAATGAAGACAAATACTCAACATGGCATAATTTAGAATAATACTTTACAAAGTACCTTTTCACTATACCCCAACCTTCCCAACAAGCTATGAAATTTGAATTGATTTCCTCCCCTGGTAGCGACTCGATATCTTCAGTTCCTACTTCCACTTTATATACAAACAAAAGCAACAGTCACGAACATCAATTAATTATTTAATCGCGGGTTGCCCGTAGGAAAGGGGCCGCAATTTTATTGGGGCCTCGCGAGAAACACCCCCTTTCATCATGGGGGCGCGCGTTTCGCTGGCTATGTACAAATCTGTCGGCCGACTTATTCGCGGTGAGGTGACCCGCCAATTCAAAACGCAGTCCACCAGGGATCGCGTGTAAAAGTTGGCAATTTTCATTCGCTTTGGTTTTTTCTTGTTTGTAGAAAAAAAACGACTTAAGCTACGGCGTACGTTTGGTCACAGGTACACGGTTAATAATACAGAAAAAGGGAGGAATAAAATTTACAACGTCGAAGCATCGCGGTGGGGATCGACTTATCTTACGAAGGATCGCCAGGATTCCTCGCGGATTAAGACGATCGGGACGATACTTTCGTTCGGTTCTTTGTTTGTTGGTTTGAATTTCGCTTTGCTCGTACTTCACCAGGTTTAGTCATGGACAATTGGTCGGACGTCTTGGACGAATCACGCGTTTGCCTGCAGGATCTTGGCGAGGACGGCTGAGATTAAGACACTGGTCAGAGTTAGGATGGTCGCTTGGGTTCCGCAAGCGGCGTTCCTACGGAAGATTGAGTTGGAATTGTAGCCGCCTTTGTTGCTGTATGGGTAGTTTTGGTGGTACGAGCCGCCGGGGTAGTTTTTGTTGCTGTTGGAGTAAGGTGGGTACTGGGGCATGCCGGGGTACTGGCCGTTTGAGCTCGGGTAGCCGGGGTAAGACTGTCCGGGTAGAGGCATCCTGTTTTGCGTCGGATACGGCGGGTAGCCTAGGTCGGTTCGTCCGGATCCGTGGTTGTTGTTGCTCGGGTACGGCGGGTATCCGTTGTTGTTGTTGTTGGAACCGGTCTGGCTTGGGTATGGTGGATATCCCGATGCTGGATTGTAGGATGGCTTTCCCGCGGAGTGATCGTCCTCTGGCGGCGGCGCGTTCGCATTTGCGTAAGGATTTATATTTGCGTTGTGACGGGAACCGGGATCTGATTGGCCGCTCGTGCTCGTTTGCTGTCCGTTCACGGACGCCACTCCGGCAGAATCGTAGCCTGCAAAAGTTTTCGAATTTTCCAACCTGGCTAATATTTTTTTCAACGGAAATCGAGGGAGTCTTGGTTCGGGACACGCGGGGTCGGATTTGTTTCACCAATTTTTCAACAATTTTAATTCCATTAGAGTCACGAATGGTGGATATTGATCACGAGTCGCGATTTGATTTGCATTTGATGTTATATTGCCATTTAACTTTTATTACGTGACTTGTTAAGATTATTATGTTGTATAGTATTGTGTATGATATTAGTGACATATAAAACACAATTTTAATTTTATCGTACAAAGTGCTACATTATTACAATAATTTTAAATTACGAGTTATTGAAATTAATTATGAAAAATTGATGATATTGTTTTTTTTTTTGTAACAATGTTTTGTGTAATACCACACATTACATGCCCTAACTCAAAATGGGGTCAATAGTAGGTTCTTCTGAAGTATTACTGATTGTTTATTAAGAGTCTGAATTAGAATATAGTGTTTTTTGACCATTTAAAAAATAATGGTCAAAAATAGGTGAAAAGGCAGCGTAGTGTCGCTAATATTAACCCCATTTGAAGTTCGAGGGGAGAGGGGGCACGTAAACTATAATTTCACTACTTTTTCTAATTACTTCAAGATATTTAACATAAATTACAACACAAAAATTATATACAACATTAAAAAGAAACTTTGAGTATATACAAGACATGAACTAAAAAATTAATAAATTGTAAATGAGAAAATTTGAAGAGATGTAAATTTGATGTACTACGTGCGAGTTAACTTTTTTCTTTATAAAATAAAAATTATATATGTTATTTGCTTTCAACTGTTTGAAAATAACAATTTCGATTATTGAATATGCTTAGACGAGTAAAATTTAACGAGTGGACAGTTAACGTTTTATAAATAGTTCGATTTACTTATCTTCATTGAGTCAACCTAATCTGCCGCCAGTAAATATTGCCCTTCATTTGTAAACGTTAGTCGTTCAAAGTTAATACAAATCGTTTATTGCAATTTGAAATAGAAAATCTAGCAGCTTCGTATAAGGAAGTCCACTGGGATGAAACCCAAGGCATAATTTCAATCCAACTTCACTCTGTGAGTTCGTTTGATTGTACAATTACGCCCAAGGGCTTCACCCTAACCAATGCAGATGTCTTAAAAGCAATTTTCTTGAAATAACATGAAAAGTACATTGAAAATGAGTTTATAAATATTCTATAAAAGAAGTATGAAATTGTTAACCACACTGTAGTTTGAAGATTTGCCTAACACCGTATCTCTGATACTCTAAAATTACAGGAAGCTAAAAATTACCCTCTTAAGTTGTTATATTTTTATAATGTAACTTATTTAAATTTTTTTATTTTCATTTAATATACTTAAAGATGTTTAATTCCTACTTCGCAAGCATATTCAATCGTATTATCTTATTTTAATATACATTCGAAAACAAGTTATGTTGAATATTACTAAAATAATAATCTCAGTTATTTTTACTAATTGATAGATAAATACTATCAAATAATTATAAGCTCTTTAATTTCAATTGCAATGGTATAAATGAAAATATTCCTCATCTCGTCAAATAATTCTCGCTTACAATTAACAAGTTCCAAAAACGGGCACAATTCAATTGCGAACGTGGAAGCATTGAATTCCATCAAAGTTTTATCAAAAAGCCGAAATAGAAACAGTCGGAAGTAAATTTGATTTCGAAATATTTCAATTTATCAAATGAGGACATTTAGTTACATCTCTAGAAGTTGCGAGTAAATATAATTACATAACCTATATTAAGCACTTTGAAACGCGAATTAGTTTAATCGTAGTTATTAACTCGAATGCTTTCACGCTACACGCTATGCATAATTTCAAACACATTGAAATTGTAAATACAATTAAACATTCTACATAAAATATTTGAAATTAGCGGTACAATACACAGAAAGCTGTAACGCGTATATGTACACAGGGAATCCCCAACCCTCCCTTCTCACAGGTTTAGTCGTGCAACATTTTATCTTCAATTATATCAATTCGATGGTGCTCAAATGTGCGATTAATTTTCTTCTCATCGTTCGAACTTGTTGCTTAATTAAGCTGTTAATCATGGCCAAACAGAACTGACCTTCATTAATTAATTACCAAACAATTGAATTATCCCTTAATTCCCGGATTGAGGATAATTGTTTTGCGAATTTCACTGTAAAATTTACTACGAAAGTCTCATAAATTCAACTTTGAGACATTGCTAATATTTTACTGTAATAATCAAAAAATAATAAAACTCGTTTTTTATGGCTCGAGTTTCTTTCTTTTGCGTTTATTCGAAATACGTTGCAAGTTGAACGTAAAAGGTATCAATTATAAAATTTAATAGCGTCAATTTGCCCCGGCAGTTTCCTCGGTGCAATTGAATCAATGAAGAAAAATTTGCACATTTCGTTTACTGAAACAAGGGGATCATTAAATGTTGATTAATTAAGAGCATTTTAGGGGGACATTTGGAGTTTTGAACTTTGCTAGTCGAGTTAGTGGAATTCGTTTTACAGTTTGGGGATTCCCTCGGGAGGGGAAGGGCGGAGCTGCTCCGTAAATTCGCGCGGCACCAGTCACCAAGAATTAAAATGTAAAACACTCGTGTGCATAAGCGTGCGTGTGAAGTGACGCTCTACTGAGACTAACACACGAGAGCTACGTCACGTCAATGGTGCTTAAGAAATTAATCATTACTCACACTAGGGGATAACAATTTTTGTAATTCGTTCAAAACAATGAAAGATAATTATTCGCATGTGCAAGGTAGCAAATTAAGCATTGTTAATAATTAATTAACGAACCAGTAATGACCTTTTTCTGTTTAATATTTTGTTGAAATATAAAAGTTGAAAAAATAATTATTATTTGCGATTCTTAACTTGATACCATACATATACGAACCTGTGCAAGTGAATTAAATTTCAAAACATAATAAATCGAATTTATCGTAACTAAAAACCTAGTTATAAAGAGAAATGGGCAGGTATTTTCGTAAAGGAATGGTTATCGCATAGAAGACTAAAAGGAACTGAAAAACATTCAAAGTAATGTCAAATGTCCATCCCCTTGCGTGCGTTACTTTTCATGCTCTCCGCGTGCAATGGGATATGTGGGCACATACACTTATATCAATTTTACATAGCAATGGTACATACATGTGATTTGATAAGTTTGCACGATGCATCGGGGAGAGATTCGCGGTTTTAGTATCTCTTTGGAATGTGATTGTTTTTAATTTAAATTAAATTAAATTCATGACTTTTAAAATAATTCAAAACGTTAATACACCAAACATGCAAATCATGCAAATTCCTCCCCAAAAAATCTCGAAACAAAGATTAAATGATAATAATTATCGTTCTGCTTAAGTGTTCTGTCGATTTATCTTGCGACGATAAAATTCCAAATATTTCGTCGCAACCACTCGCAGTTATTCGAGATTTTTTGAGGGATGAAAAAGTGCAGAATCCAAACCCTTTGATGTTGGTAGCAATGAGAAGGAACACAGTTATGTACACGTGGATGCCAGAGATTCTTCCACTTAATCTGATACCACAATCCCAGACTTTTTCATTTCCAACGGAATGCCCCCCCCCCTTTTTTTTTGTCTGCATTTTCGATTTGATATCGTTTTAGTTCGGTTTAGCTTCTTTTGTGTCGCATTTTAACGACATTCCGTGAGTTAGAACTTCATAACGGAAGGAAGCACTCGGAGTCTAACGGATTGTTTCAGATTGCGCGAAAGAATAGGGAGCAAAGTTTTGGCTACTCACCCAAGTTGGATACCGTATTGACGCAAGTTGGTTTCCCATTTTCGGTTCGGCAATACTGACCACTTGGACACAGCATTGTCGAGCAACTCGTACCTTTTAGTGAGACAAAATTTACGTCATAATTCATAGAATTCGCTTAACTGCCATATTGTAATTTATGACTTTACATTAATCTATTTATTCGTAAATTGTTTAACGCCCATTTAAATGCAGACGTTGATGTTATAAATTCTGTACTGACACCGAGGGAAATTTAATAATTGTTACGATCAGGACCGTCAAATCTTCGAACAGTTCATGAATATTATATCGCACCATATATGGCCCAAATATGGATTAAGGAAAAACATTTAAGGACCATATATGTTTCATTTTTAATAGCCATGTTGGAACATTTTCATTAACAGGCCTAGTTACAATTTTTTAATAAGTCGGTGGTTATGTGGAGATTTACAGTATTCCTTATAATGTGGTGTAAAATAAATAAAATACAGTTCTTTTTCTTGACAAGATTTTCTTTTTTTCCTAACATTTTCTTAAAATACTTAAAATATTATAAGAAATACCAGTATAAATACACATATTCTTGAATTATAAAATATAGTGGCAATTACTAGGAAATTTCTTTTAGCGTAAACGACAGGTGGCAAGTTTAAAATTACCAAATTTCCCATGGTAGCGTAATTTAGTGTCGCAGTTCCTATTAATAGTAATTAATTCTTACCTAAGGAATCCTGTTTTTCGCACGTAGGGTAACGGCCGCACGCTGTGCTATCGTAATCCGTGCAAGATTTCTCCCTCATTACGCACACTTGGTTACTCAGACAGTTGATGTCTCTGCAGGTTCTGCCATATTCTGCGAAAGGGAAGGGGAAAAAAGAAATATAAAATGATTACCATGTCAGTCACATCTCGAGGACTTTAACGCGCGCAGTCACGTGCGATGTTTGATCTCACGCTGGCTGCATTTTATTGAAAATAATGAGCAGCTCCCTAGAGCGACTGATAAACTAATTTCAGGCACATTTCCGCTTCCTGCGGGTACTACTATTCCCAATTACAAAGCGTTGCCCCACACACGGGGCGCGCTCGGACTTTCCACGAAGACAAATACGGTTCTTGCTTTTTTTTCCCTGTCTTTATATTTTTTTATTACCCCTGCGTAAGCATTCTCGACGAATATTCCGTTTGCGTGGCCATTTGTAAATAATTTCGCGTGTATTCTCGCGAACAATTTCCATCAAAAGCAACTGTTTGACGAGTCAAAAAGAAAGTTTTCGCAGGAACGAAAGGTATCCCCGCTCTTTCCTGCCGAACGAAACAATGGCTTGTTAATCGGGTGACCAGTTTCAGCTGCGGCATTTTTTCGCGCAATCATTTTTCATTTGGATTAAATGAGCGATAACTTTTAAGCCGCGTATTTTACGGGGGGGGGGGGGGAATAAAATTAAAAAG
>JABFPN010003467.1:0-17987 GCA_022817305.1 Leptoteleia sp. ZL-2020
AATGCTTTGGATTGATGTCGATAAGCACGTTAAACAGCAGAACCCATAAAATTTAACAGAATTATGGCAACGTATTCAAGATGGTTGGGCATCAATATCTCCTGAGCGCTGTCAAAGGCTTGTGGGACTCTGTAAAATCAGCAAAAGGCTTCCCAACTAAATATTAGTTGTCGAAAATATATTAATTAATATTTATTTATGTTTTTGGAGAAATTAATCGTTTTTATTACCAAATAATAAATTACGTTTTTGCTGTCCTTAAGTATATGAACTAGATACATTTATTTTGAATTAAATTATTTAATATAAGTTTATGTAATTTATTATAAAATAGTAACAAAATATATACGAACATGTTAGAAATATGTTATAATTTAATTAGAAATATAATATATTAGTATTTCATCGTATGTAATCAAATTTAGTTAGTTATTTTCTATGTCCTTAAGTACGTGAGCGCCACTGTACATAAATTTCTTTGACTACGATAATTATAATTTCTACTCACGTCGATAATAGCTAAACAACATACAATCTAATTTAAATAGAAATTTAATAGTTCACTTCATACATTTTTTCTGTGTTCGAATAACCGATAACACTTTTTCATTTAGTAAAAGAAAGTAACAATATTTAATGATTTCTTTTTCACGTGACATCGTGATATAATTAAATTACGAAAGCGTAATTTCGTAAAGTACTTGCAAGCAAACTTTAATTAAACAAGAACAACCGGCTAAGTGATCACAGACATGTAACAATTACGTATCTATAGAGAAATTGAAATAGAGCAAGCAGTTGGGGAATGGAAATGTGGTAGGTAGATCGTGGCCGCAATTGGTCTGGCTGAGACAAGCAAGAGGCCACAAATAAACAACACGAGATGTCTTAGGGACGCGCTGAAATTGTCGGCAAGTAATACGAAGAATTGTCTCGGAATCAGTGAAGAAATTAAATTGGAAGTGACGAAGAATATAATTTCCTTATTGCATTGCGTTTCCAAATGATTTCATTAAAATGTTTTTCATTAAGAGATAAAATTTCATTAAACCATTTAATACATCCAATTCTTTTATTAATCAAACTTTTTGTTTGCTTTCATTTCGTTTTGCATCGTAATTTATTAATTAATTTATTGAAGTTTTAAATATAAATTGAATTAATCACATAATTATTAACGCGTATTTTTTGGTACGCTGAAAAAAATGTACTAGTAGTTGTCACTATATTTTATAACAACTTGGAAATATGTTTGTAAATATAATTTGATACACTGAGAGAAAACATGATAGTTGCTGCAACTAACATAAAACAGTTCATTAGAAAATAGTTGTATTAACCGTAAAAACTAGTTGCAAATACCGGAAAACTAGTCGTCACAACTTTAAAGAACAGTTGGATCACAAATTGACTAACCTTGCTAGTTACCATGACTATTTTTTCTCTCAGTGTAAATATCTGTACTGGTGGAGTACTGGCATATTACTGAAATGATATAATCGGCCTGACACTTGAAATACATTACTGGCACAGTACTAAATTACAGTATCCATACAGTACAGATGCTCAGTACAGTTACAGTATTGATAATCAATACTGATTTTTAATACTGATCTACACTGAGAGTAAACATGATAGATGCTGCAACTAACATAAAATAGTTCATTAGAAAATAGTTCTATTAACCGTAAAAACTAGTTGCAAATACCGGAAAACTAGTCGTCACAACTTTAAAGAACAGTTGGATCGCAAATTGACTAACCTTGCTAGTTACCACGACTATTTTTTCTCTCAGTGTAGTACTCATTTTCAGTACACATATAATACTGATGTCCATTACCGATTTAGTACTAACTCTTAATGTAGATACAATATTGGATTTCTGTGTCGATTTAGTACACATTTTTAGTGTTTATGAAGTACTGATGTCTAGTACTGGTGAATTACTGATTTTTAATACCCATATAGTACAGACATATAGTACAGTTTTTTTATAGTTATTGTAATGAAGAGAAGTTTCAGATTGTAAACAATAATAACTCATACATAAAGGAAACAATATTTATTTTTTAATTTTGTATAATAATTACAATATGGAAAACAACTTTTATTTCATTTTAATCTTAATATTTGTAATCTTACTTAATTTCTTTATTATAATATTACTTACTTTATTCATTATAATATATTAAATAAGTATTAGTTCAAAAATACTAAATATATACAGGGTAATTTTTTACACCTGAAATTTTCAAATATCTCGAAAACTAAGCGCTATGTTGTGGGGGGAATACAATGGGGTGACAATTAACCCCCCACCCCCCTCCATCTTGGAAGGGGTGGGGGTAACTTTGAAATTTCAAATGGGAACCCATATTTTTTATAACAGATTCGGATTCTCCATACAAAAATAAGAAACTTTTATTTGAGACATTCTTCTTGATTCGTGGTAGATGGCGCTGTAACGGGCGAAATTAATTTTTTTCAAATTTCGAACTAAAGAGTTATGAATACAATGCTGCAATACATTTGTAATAAAAATAAACTGTTTTTATGTCATTACTTCTAATTTGTCAGTAAAAACGTTTATTCATTATGCAAATTACGAATCAGTGTGAAATTGTTACAGAAAATGCAGTACTTTTAGCGTTACCCAGGAACAACGACGTGGACGCAGTAGTGTTTCGTATTTAATCAATTTATTAGTAATGAAAAAGCTTTATCACTATTATTTATTAGCAATTTAATAATATTATTTATTAGCAATTAAAATTTATTTATAATTAATTGTTTTGCAAAAAAATCGCTTTATTACTATTTTATTAACAAAAAATATTTTTTACTGAGTTCGAAAATTATTTCCCGGACAAAAAGGTTTGACCGGAAACATGTAATTGTTCAACGGTAGTGAAAAGGTACTGAATCTTTACTGGAAATTGGTACTGCATTACTGCTATTTTTAATATAAAATCAGTAATGTTTCACTACTGGCGCAGTACTGGAATTTAGTACTGTAAGTTATATAAATTTGGTACTGAATGGTTTGTCAAGCAGTACTGACAAAATACTTAATCAGTACTGAAATATGATTATCGTATTTCAGCAATGAAACAGTACTCAGCCGTTAGTCAGTACTGTTCCACTGTAGAAAATTTCTACTTTGGCAGCTTTGTGACCAGAATTGGGGAAAAATTTCAAAAATCTTTTTTCTGGCTGGCCCAACTCATTGACAAAACGCATTACAAATCTCGGCTGATCCACGTGCGAAATGTCTGGAGTAGCATCAAATAAGTTGGAAAAATATTTTGCATTCTTAATTCAGGAGAATCAGGGGTTTCGTTGGAATTACCAGGAAAAGGAACATCAGAACCGGCACTGTCAGATTCATTATCTATTAAAAAATAAATCTTGGATATGAAATATACATTTTTGATATAACAGTAATACAAATGTTTCAAATAGAAGACTTTATACAGGAACTCTCAATATGTAAAAGAAGTAGTTTACCGTTTTTGCAAGAATCTTTGTTATGATTAGAAGACAAAAAGAAATTTGACAACTTCAGCATTTTTACAATGACCGCATTTTGTTGCGCTATTTTCTTCATTACTCTTCTCCTATTTGTCGCCTCACTTGGATTATTCATTTTTTCAAATACCTATTACACAGTTATTTTTGCTTGTCTGGAAAGTGTCTCCCTGTGTTAAAAAGTAAGATTATGCAATACGTACGTTGAAAACAAATCTGATGCGCAAACTTTTAAATAATACCAACCCAAGAAATTATCATATCAGTCACATGTGGCTCACCCATGGAAATATGATAATAACCACAGGTAAGTCACACGAGAGAAATACTATAGCACATATCATTGGATCTATGGCAAATTTTTATATTTTATTTAGCCAACCAGAGGTCTTGCAACATTTGCCACATGTTGCTTAAATTTGACTTTCGTTTAAATTCTACACCGAGAAAAAACACTCATTTTTTCTGTCATATTCTTCTCAAAGCACGTGTGGTTTCTGCTGCGGAACTGACATTTTTCCACTCCGGTACTTTGCTTTTGTATTAATAATAATGTTTAAAGTCTATACTCTTATACTGAAAAATTTCCATCTCGTGACAAACAAATGTAATTAACCGTAAGTGGATTTGGTAGGTGAAAGAAATGTATCCACTTGGGTTTATTTAATCGTTAAATTAGTGCGTCTAATGATGGACAATATCAAGCAATCGTTCATGAAATTCACGCGTCGGATTGTTCATGTCTAGTGCTGTATTGACGGACGCTAATAGTCCATTGGTCACGACTAATTTTCTAATGACACTGATACGTGGTCTAGTTGTCACACCTAGTTACTTGTTAATTCCGCTTAAAAGTTAATTAAATTGGATTAAGTAATATTGTCGGTTTGTATTAAATCACCAATATCAAACTGTAATTCTAATAATGGAAAAAAATTTTTTTTTTCGTACATATCTTCTCATACAGTGAGAAAAATATGATAGAAGAAATTATTGTTTTTAACTACATTTTAAATATATGTCCGTTTTCATTAATAAGTAGTGTTTTTTAAAAGCAAAGAAGCTAGTTTTCATTTATATTTATAATATGTATAAAGAAAACAGAAATTTTTCCTTTTAAAAAACTAATTTTTACTGAAAGACTCATATACATCTGAAACACAGTTAAAAACAGTAATTTTGTTTATTATAATTTTCACAGTGTAGGTAAGACATCCCTAGTAAAAATCAAACATATATGGTCATATATGGATTACGAAAAATACATATACAATATGTTCATATATGGATTAAGAAAAAACATATATGTTCATATATGGATTACGAAAAAAAAATTTGTCTTTATCCTATATGATCCATATATGATCATATATGTTTTTTCTTAATCCATATATGACCATATATGTTTTTTTCGTAATCCATATATGAACATATATGTTTTTCTTAATCTATATATGACCATATATGTATTTTCTTAATCCATATATGACCATATATGTTTGATTTTTACTAGTGCAGTTATTTATATTTATTTATTATATTATTATATAATTATATAATTCATGTAATTATTATATAATTATACAATTAATAATACATCATTTTTTACTTTCCTCTCTAAGTTTCCCCTATAATCCTCCCTATGTAAGAAAAAATAATAAAATAAACCCCCCTAAGGTGGGGTTATTATACACGAAATTAAACACGAAACAAGTCTAGGACATCGATATTTTCAGAGTTATGAAACAAAATGTGCGCTTCCAACTCTACCACATCGCACTCCAAAGGACTATATTATCATCTATAGGGAGACAATCCCAACACTCCTAAATGTTGTGATACATGTTTTCTGTGTATTTTTCCAGCTGATTACGATTATACAAGAAAAAAAAATAGTTTCGTTTGGTCCTTTCTAAGATATTTACGAAAAACTGTCATTTTTACCTTTATTTGACATATCTTTTGAACGGCAAGACAGTACATTTTTTTTATTTTGTTCATAATCAGTGCAAAAAAACACATCACTTTCACACTGAGAGAAAAAATAGTCGTGGTAACTAGCAAGGTTAGTCAATTTGCGGTCCAACTGTTCTTTAAAGTTGTGATGACTAGTTTTGCGGTATTTGTAACTAGTTTTTACGGTTAATACAACTATTTTCTAAAGAACTGTTATTAGTTAGTTGCAGCAACTATCATGTTTTCTCTCAGTGCATGTATAATAACCCCACCTTAGGGGAGGGGGGGAGGGGAGTCAATGGATACATAATTACCATTTTTTTTCATGGAATCGTATGAAAACGAGTGCCAAATTATGAAATACATATTTTGTGTGTATTTTTTCGCGCTGAATACGATTCCATAATAAAAAATTAACTGTCTTACCTATCAAAAGATATTTGCGAAAAACTGCCATTTAGATTCATTTTTTGCCATTATTTTTTGAATGGCAAGTTTTCGCGCTTTTCTTTTTTCAGATTCGTAAACAACGCGAAAAAATACGTCGATTTCATAAAAATATGTAGGTTAGGGGAGATGCTCTATCCAATAATTACTAAAATCTATGCTGCAAATTTCATGAATTACTAATAATTATTAAATTTTACTTTATTTTTAGAACTACATTTAAATTTCAAAGAAAAGCCCTTTAATATAAATTACCAAGTTTAACTTAATTTAAATTACTTTATATTACTGCATGTTATGTAAGTCCTTTACGTTAAATAACTGAATTCATTTTTATTTTTATAATTTTTCTTTAATTAACTTCTTCAATTTCATTAAATACATTCCATTGTTAAATTCTTATATAATATTAATTGTTACTTTAAAGTAATTCAGTTCTTTTTGCTTCTAAAAATCTAATAAATGGTTTACAAATAAGTCTGTGCCGTTGGACAAAAGATGGCTCTATTATTAAATTATTATTAAAATTGTTTATTATAAAAGTTCATGTTTCATGTTTGGATATCACTGGACAACATTGGTTTAATTTATTAACGATTTTGTATGAATAATTGTTACTCTATTCGTTCGAAAATTTCCAATTTTAAACCGCATAAATGTCGCTTCTGGCAACTTTCGATTTATTTATTTAAATCCAAGATACGTACTCAGTAGAAAATGTTTTACAGGCCCAGTACTGGTACAGGACTGTTACCAGAGTTACCAATACTAATAAATTTGTTTCTTACTATAGTTACAGAATCGTACCAATAATGGAGTGGTAATACTGGACCAGTAAACCACCAGTACTGGCTCAAGTCTTGATCAACTTTGACATTCGTATTGTACCTGACATGTCTTACATCTGTTTTAAGTCTATTTTTGTTCATAAACAAATGCTATCCAATACCGATCCGTATTCGTGTATCAGGGTCCGGCTTATCAGCACTGGACCAGAATCAGGCCCGTGTATCAACCCTGGCAATTTTCTATAATTTACAGCTGAAGCTAATCGATTTCTTGTAAAGCATAAGGTGAGGTTGCCTTAATTGAGAGAAGTTATCGCGTATGGTTACAAAAGTTCAAATATATAACGTCGAAGACAAATACCTAGCAGAAAGCCGAAAGTGTACGAGGACGCGAAAATGGAAGCATTATTTGTGCGAGACGGAAGAAAAATTTGCACTTACATTAGGAGTAATTCAGCCAGTAACTTCACATCATTTAAAGTCATAGGAATGTTAAATTTTGATTAAAAACGGCATGGAATTCTTTGTATACCTGACAATGATGTTACTTTTTATTGTTTTATAATAAAGAATTTTAAGTGAAGGATTTTTGCTCACTGCAATTTTCAACGACAGGTGTTAATTGCGGAAATTGGTGTTAATGAGCAAAAGCTCTTCTGATATAAGTTACACATCCATTCGTGAGTTTTGATTAGCCTCCAGCATGCCTCAAACTCGTGTCAGTATCTAATTCCACTGACATTCGCCATTACATATCCCGCCGTTTGCATGAATCACGCCAAGGTTCTTGGCGTAATATCCAGTTTGTAACCGCCACTGATTGTAATGCCAGTTGTTTCGTTGATAAAAGCATCATGGGATAATGAACCGCTGACACGTGACCTAGATTATTATTTATAGCTAGATTATCGAGCGCTGACAGTTCGGATCTGTCAAGATGAATCAAGATGCTTTTCCACTGATGTTTGATCAGAAGTGAGCAGGAGCCAAACAGATTGTGCCCATGGAATACACGTGGAAATTAATTGAACAATACGTGCTTAGGGCGTCAAATCTAGGTGGATTAAAAGCGGATTCTATGTAGAATTCAATTTCATCGTAGACCTAATTCATGGGATACAAAAGTCGATTAATCGTCGGTTCCACTTGGGTTTAACGAAAGAATGTTGAAAAAATTCGCAATGATATTAACATAGCTTTACTGTCAACTCTAAACTCAGAAAAATATAACTATAAAATTAGTGTTATTAACCACGTTTCAGATATATCTCTGTCTTTTATTAAAAAGTAGTATTTGTTAAAAGTAAAGTTTTAAACGCTATAGATAAAACAGAATATTTTCTTTTAAAAAACAGTGATTTTTTCTATCATATTTTTCTTAATCCACATACAATTCATGTGAATCTACGAAAATATAAAATCTTTTCAATTAATAAATTGTTCAATTAATATTTCAAGCCTTCCATTTCTAATACTACACCATATGTCTCTTATTATTTAGAACTAGAAATTATCATGGGGAGGGGGGGTATTTGCACTTGTCACCAACTTCAGGCGTAACGAAGAATTCAGAGCGTTACCAAAACTTTTACGTCCTGCAACGACCAACCGCAGAGCACACACAGCTTTTTTCTCATGTTAATTTGTAAATTTTTTAAAACAACCCAGTAGGAAATATTCTACAGGCCCAGTACTGGTACAGTACTGTTACCAGAGATATCAGTACTGGTAAATTTGTTTACCTGGCATATTATTCCTGGCATGTCTTACATCTGGTTGTGTTCTGTTTTTCTTAATAACCAAGCTCAAACCAGTACCGGTCTATCTATTTATCAAAGTCTACCTAACAGTACTGAGCCAGAATCGGCCCCGTAGGTCGACTCTGGCAATTTCCTATAGGGAACCCATGTAAAAAAAAACGATCGGGCCAAGCATGGCCCAAGCTTGCTGCCGTCGATCAGCAAACAATCGGGATGAAACACCAAATGATCATGGACCGATGATCGGCACGTCATCGGCACGATGATTGGCATTTCATTGGCCCAGACCAGTTTGCCGTTGATTGGCAAATGACCGGGATGAAACGCCAATTGTTCATGGGAATCATTAAAACAAAGATATCAATTAATATTTGAAATAAAAAAACGTGATGACAATGTAACTTGCTATTTTTCAAAAAATAAACGTGATAATAATGTTCAAGAAATAAAATTAGGTGATACAGTTGTATTGTCAAAACATCCTGATAATAATGAATTATTAAATAATTCCGCAGTATTACGAATTCATAAAATTTTTATTAAAATGTTAGAAGTAAAGATTAAAGGAATCGAATACAAAACGAAGGATGATTTCAAATATGCTACAAACTGCAAGGATTTTGGTATTGCACATATTTAGGAAATATCCGAACAAAATAAACTGTACTCCGCAAGAAATATTGTTAGCAAATGCATGTGCACAACTTGTGGACAAACATTAATTGCAATTAGACTTTTACATTAATACAGTTTATATTTTTAAAAAATTGACATTGAAGTAGATATTGTTTATCGAGGCTTCACAAAAGGTATTTCAAGATTTCAACACACTATTATCGTTTTATATTTGATTCAAAATGTAACCTTTCTGTGTCAATAGATTATAATAATTTAAATTCATATGTTTTTAATTTTAGATGATTGGCAAATAGTTGTAATTCGACCATATTCTGATTCAACACGCGATTATCGGACCGTCAATGTGCCAAGCATCTGCCGATGATCGGCAAACTGCGTAGTTTGATCATATTCTGACTTAACACGCGATTATTGGGCCGTCAATGTACTGAGCATGTGCTGATGATCGGAAAATGGTTTTGACTGATCATATGACGATAAAACATAAGATCAACGGACCGTCATTGGGCCGATTGTTTTTCAATGATCGGCCCATGCATGGCCCGTCGAAATTTTTGATCATCGGTAAAGGACATCGGACCATTCATGGCCCCTGTTTGGCCCGATTGTTATGATCGGCAGACTATTTTTTTTCTACATGAGAACAGATGTAAAAGTCAATAAATTCATTAATTAATCAGAAGAAAATTGTTCATGAATTACTAATTAAAAAAAATATCCTAAATTAAAAATTAATAAATTCATTCTCTATCACAAATCGGTAATCAGTCATTGTTCATCATTCAATAACATGGCCTACATTATTTACCATTAATCTCCGTTTAAAGTATAAAAATTTATCATTTATTGTTCCGCGTATTTATTTCTCTCGAGCAACTTAACAATTTTACGTTGATTACTCCTTGTTGTGACAAATTCAATAAAGATTCCGGGAGTAAACGCTATCGTAAGTTAAAGATCGTAATTAAATCCAGCGCAATGCAGTAACGTGCAATATGCTGGACACGTCGGTCTGAAACTGTTCAGCTATGACGTAGGCGGGTTCGAATTTGGCCCCACTATGATTATGGTAGTTGTCAGCTTACACGTGGCCCGGGTTCGTATCCGTGCCGTTAAAATGCATGCCAAAGTCATTAACCTTCTGTCTATCGGAGCATATGCAGTGCCCCGTAATTAGGCACATAGCTGCAACAATAATGGCTGGATTGACGCGTAAATAAATCGCAAAATTATGCCACGTAGTAAATAACGTGTCTAACGCATACTCGCTTCTGCTTATAATTGCTCCATATCAGTTTGACTTTACCGAAAATAAGTATGCACTTGGGGTCGTATTAAATCACGTACACTTAAAGAAATTTATCAATCGTTGCTACTATATTTCTTATTATTTTATTTCGTATTCCTTATAATACAGTATAACATTTAAAACAAGTTAAAAAAAAACATTTAAACAAGGAATATAACTGGTTATTTAAGTCACCAGTCATGTCGTTTAAAAATTAAAAAAATTAGACCACGTTCTTTTAACATTCGCACTAAAGTTTAACAAAAACCAATATTTTTCCAAGTTAAAGGGTAGAGCGGTGGCAAAACGTTTGACTAGTAATTTAAAGTAACGGTTTATGTTCCTTGACAACGACATTTTTTTGTAATATTTTCTTAAAATGTCATACTACATAAAATTATAAAACACAATGCACAATTAAAGCACGAAAGAATAAGTTTTACGTTCCCTAGTAAAAATGAAACGTGCATGGTCCATGTAAGTTTTAATAATTTCATATAAGGGAATTAAAAAGATCATACATAGACGTATATGTTTTCCCTTATAATCCATATACGGCCATATACACAAGTGGAAATTTTTATACGGCCCAATACTGGCATAGTACCAACGCCAGGGTTGCGGATACAGGCGTCTATACTGACTTAGTACCGACACCGGTATTGCCCCTGTACAGGAGTGATAACACTGGCAGGTCTACGGTCCTATGGTCAATCAGTACAAATTCAGTACTGGTTTACTACTAATTCGGTATGGCTCAGTACTGTTTTAATAATGATTCGGTATTGATTTATTTAAACATAAAAAAATTATATTTATTTCTAATTTGTGTATTTGTATTAATATAAACAGTTAAATAACTTTTAGTTAAGTTAAGTCTATTTTCAAGTTATTTATCGAAGGAAAATTTTTATCATCCTAGATTTGAACTTGAGACTCTAACGTGTTAGCCTGATGTTATGTCGCTACGCCATCCATCCTTAGTTGCAATGCTATAATCTTTAACACATAAGTATAATAGATAAATTCTGGCACTTTTTGCATTCGAGTACCACGCCTGTATTGAACCAGTACTGAAGAAATAGATAAAGTGTACTGGCTTAAATCCGTTTTCCCACTGGTGGCAGTGCTGGTTCTGCATTATTTGTCTACTGGCACCATTTGTATACCAGAACATCGCCTGTATGTAACCAGTACTGGACAAACAGATAAAGTTCCATTTGTAAGCAAGTACTGGGCAATTGTCGGCAGAGTACTGGTTCTACAGTTAAGTCAGTACTGGCTTAGATCCGTTTGTCCACTGGTGCCAGTAGAGATACTGTACGGAATCAGTACTGGTACATATGTGCTTTGTCGTAATACGGCTGTCTGTGCTATGCCAGTATCGAGACAGTTATGAGCCAGTTATCAATACTGGCGGTTTCCACCTAGGTATGGTCGATACACGGCAATAATCGACCATATATAGCGATATATGGATTAAGGAAACACATATATGTTCTTATATGAAATTTTTATTTCCTTATATGAAATCGTTGAAACATGTATAGAATCGTTGAAACATATAGATGTATGGACCATATATGTTTCATTTTTAATAGGTTTTTGTAAAGGGTTTCTTAGAAGTATTTATGTATGTATATATAAAGAAACTAAAATCGTAAATATATAGTTATAGTTATTGAAGAATAAACGTTATTTAGATATTGCTTAAATGTCTTTTCAACTTCAAGTACACATATTTACTCTTTTTCATCGGTATCAGCAATTATAAAAATACTTCAGTTGTCACTTTCCTAAATGTTACGTCAAAAGTTAATGAAATAATTTTAAAATTAATTATGTATAAAAATAAATTCAAATTAATAGTTGATTTAATTCCAAGCCCACAAATGGATATCAATGCAGAATCTCGGCAGTCGGATTCAATTAATAATTATTCCGTTCACATATTCTTTATTTTCCGTATTAAATAAATTCCCGAGCGTTTAACCATTGTTTCTCTGTATCCCTAAAAGCAGTAGCTTTAATAAATAATAAGCTTAATAGCACTTTAACTCAACACTTTGCTATTCTACATGCATATGCACAATGTAAAACTTGCTCAAACACGTCCGTTTTGCAGCAGGTCTTATTAAACGACTTGGCTTAATTAAGTTTTTATCAACAACCCTTCTGTTCTTACGATGTTGCTAACGGAATTAAAAGTTACTCGTCCCAAGAAACATAAAGAAGAAGACACTTAAGTAGACGAATTCCCAATAGAATATGGCGAAACTTTTTATTTATTTATTTTTTCTTAAAGACAGAACAATTTTTTTAGAATAGACACCAAAAAAATGTTTGATTAAACATTATTGTACTGCTTCAAAAGTTTGAAGATTAAAAATTATTTTTATTGTACTGGATTATAACAATTTATACAATTCTCATAATTTCTTTTAAACTATACGATAAACATGACAAGAAGAAGGGTACCTCTAACTTTTTGATACAATACACTGAGAGAAAATAAAATTTATTTTTATTAAAAAGTTTACTAGTTTGGCATTATACTTGCAGAATATCATTATATTGCAAATTTAATCATGAAAATTTATTCAATCAGTTAATTAAAAATTTGGTAATTATGTACCCACTATCCCCCCCCTCCCACCCTAAGATGGGTTTAAAATACATGAATTTTAATAGAATAAATATCGGTGAGGCGTAACCCTAAAAAGTTGAACAAGTTGGGTAAATCTATTTATTTAAAATCTAACTAAACTAACGACACAGATCCAGGACATCGTTGGAAGTAGTTTTGGTCTTTTGGAGCACCAACCTAAAGTTGATATTTTCAGAGATATCCTCTTCTTACTCTTCTTCTACTTCATCTTCTGCTTCTTCTTGTTCTTCATTTATATCATGCATTCTCGACAATATATCGAAGAATGCATCAATTCTATTATTATAAACATATATATATATATATATAATAGACTAAAATATAATAATCTATAAAGCAGGAGCAAAGATCAATTATCCGCCCGCTGTTGTTTGCCCGTTGACACTTTGCGCCCGCTTGCTCGCTCTGGGGCGCAATGTGTCACTTTGCGCCCGCAACAGAAGCACGAAAAAGGTCACTTTTCATACATGATGAACAAAAACGTTATTATGTCGCATATTTTGCGGAATTTATGTTCAAACGCGATAGTACATTTGACAATAGATATATTGTCGAGGATGCGTGATATAAATGAAGAATAAGAAGGAGAAGAAGTAGAACAAGATAAAGATGAAGATGATTTCATGTATTTTAAACCCATCTTGTGGCTAGGGGGGGAGGGTATATAGGGGACATAATTACTAAAAATTGTAATTCCATATAGTTGTGTACAATTTGACATTCTATTTTATGAACGGCAGAGGTTAGAGACACTGAATAGTGGCATCTAATGGACAAAACACGTAATAAACAGTTTGTTAAAAATTGGTTTCTAATTGTTAATATTCTTTTTTCTCCGTGTATAAAAATATTTAACCTATCATATTTCTTAGTGTATCATTACTACAATTGAATCTCTGACCTGAATATAATAGAACCTAATATATTTGAACAGTTAGAAAATGCTGTTACTACCGCCCCCCTCGACCCCTGTATGACTACAGAAAGGGCAAACGTTGGAAATACAGTATGTCTTATTTTACGAAAGTCAAGTTCCATAAAAGTCACTATTCCATACAACAGAAAAGAAGTGGTAGTAATATTCCGCAAATTCTGAGGATGCAAAAAAGTCATTAAGGAAATTCCACTTCGGACAACCCCTCAACTAACCTAATTGTTGCAGCTATGTTTGTTAAAATGCTAGAATGTTTATTTTGAATTGTTGCTCTGTTATCCTTGTTCACATGATCTGGCATGTTTACTTGTCTTTCCGAAACCGAAAAAGCGACTCAGCTAAAACAAATTTGACATCAAGTAAAGGAATTTAAGTAAAAAGCATTTTTCTTATCTAGAAAATGAGGATATTCACGAAAAAGTTTTCAGGGAAGAAATATATTGATGAAGAATTGTGTACGTTAATTTTCTAACAGTTTAATTTTTTTATTTTTCCGAATGAAAATATAATGCAAATTAAAAATTTATTTAATAAAATAATTATTATTATAAAATATATATTTTCTTTTTCAAATAAATAGTTAAAAAGTGTTCATCGATTGAAGAATGATTCGACTAAGCATAAATTAACGCGCCAAAGCTATTGGAACGTTCGAACTTGAAAACTTCAATCAATTTTATTGGAAACTTTAGATTGCCGTGATAATTTTGAGTATAAGTTTAAGTGCTTTTGTAACAAACTCTCGAAAACACTAGTGTTCGTACAAATTCAAGTTAATTTATTTTACTCCTTGTCTAAACCAAAGCAGATCACGTGTTTAAGTATACCTAAACGTAAAGTACACTACTTAATATTTGTCTTAAAATATCAGAAAACAATACATTTAATTAAAAAATAATTATTCATACAAATTATTTATCAATTTTTAAAAATACACACAATTTGTCTGTGCGTACAAAGACATAAGCATAATTAACGTAAAATTTTTAAACAAATATAAAATGTTAACAAATACAATCCTTTCGTACATCTAAGACTGAACGGAAAACAATTTGTGCTTCGGAAAAGTGGAACAATGTCCACTTTTATGTGTTTCAGAATATTTTTCGTCATTTCAGAAATAATCCTAGTAAAAATCAAACGTATATGAACTTATGTTTTTTCTTAATACATATATAGGCATACACAGATATATGTTTATCCTTAATCCATATATGGTAATAATTGATATAATATTTTAGGCATACATGCTTTTAATAATTTCCTTATATTGAAATGAATTATTACCATATATCAACCACATATACCCATATACGTATTAAGAAAAAACATATAGGTCCATATGTGTTTCATTTTTATTGGGGAACAATTATCGTAAATTAAAATTGAAATGGAAAGACAGAAGTGTTTCGACCGTGTAGAAGTGAAGCGCGAGACGAAGGGAAGGCAAATTCGACGCCAAGTGAAATTTAAAATCCATACAACAAACTCGAGCGCGAAAGTGGGCTGATGCGAACTCGTGTATTTGCATGCATTCTTCAAATACGAAGTGCCGCGTACGAAAAGGTTTATGGAAATCGCGGAGGTTGCATGTATATTCGCGCGCTTGTGCGCGCGTTTGTGTTTGTATTGCCACGTTTTAAATATATCGACGAATTTTGACTTGACATTTGTAGCATGATATCTTACTATGCGACATATTTTTCATGCTCTATTTATCTACGAAAGTGAGATAACGATTTTTCATTTTCTGATAGCTATCGACTGGGGTAAGTAAAAGAACACGAAAACCCCTGGATTTGGTATTCAAATCTGACGAAATCTATTTGAATTTTGGAAAAAATGTTTCAACAAAGCGAAACATACGTGGTCTGCATGCGGTGTTAACCCAGTCCACATTATGAAACGTGTTTAACTATAATTTACATATTTGGGATAAAAAAATATGATTATCGTGGAGTTTACGTAAAAAAAGTAATATTTTTCTTCCAAAAGTACGTAACATATTTTGTGGCAATCCTGTTAGAATCACAGTTATAAACAGCGTTTTTCATGACAAATGTCTCTACATGTAAAAAAATTATTTAATAGAATTATTATGTCTACAAATCAGTCTTCGAGAAAAGATGGCGCCATCATTAAGTTATGATTAAAATTGTCAGATATAAAGGGTTATATCGTAAGGTTGGACATCTCTCGATAAAATAATATTATAATGTAAGTGATTCTACATCGGCATTAGATATGTTTTCGTTCGCAAATGTCGAGCTTTGAGTCGAATAAGCGTCATTTGCCTATTCTTTTTTTTTCGTAATTTGCTTGTTTAATTTGAAAAGAGGTTGCCTTAAGTGAGAGAAATTGTCGTGAGTATTTAATGAATTGAAGAACGGTGAATTTGGCGTTAAAGACAAAGGACTAAATAAGGAAAACCGAAAATTACAAGCACGCGAAATCATTATTCGATGAAGATTCGTGAAAGAGGCAAGAATAACTTGTATTTGTATTAGGAGTAACTCAGTAATCAATTTCATCGTTTCAAGTCATTCGGTATGTCAATTTTTTTGTTAAAAATAGCGGAGACTCTTGATACAATTTCAAAAATAATTTTTTTGTGTAAATTTAAACAATGAGAATATTTTGGTGACCTTGCTAGCATAAAAAATTGTTATTCTAGCCAGAATAAATACTTTCACGTTCATTAAAATTTTCAATTCCAACAATTACAAGAAAAATTTCAGGATTTTATTCAAAAGGACCATTTAAATATTTTCATTGACACTGATTTATATAAGAAAAGATTAGACATAGCGACGACTTTACACTGAGAAATTCTGTTCTGTAAATATTTACTGTAATTCTGTTTAATTTTACTATACTAATACAGTAGCAAGAGAATATCGTTCAAAGTACAACTGAAAGTTTGGCATGTTGTGGTAAAATTTTCGAAGGTACGAAAATTATAATTTAAAAAAAAATATTACCTAAGCAGTTTTATTCTATCAAAGTATGGCGTCTATTATTCTTATTTTCATTTTCACTCACTTACCAAATGTCGCTTAGAAAAATCCACCTTTATGCGTGGCACCTAATCTGAGCCCATTTCAATCATAAATATGTGACTAATTAAATACACCAAAGTGATGACGACATACGTTTGCACACTAGCGCCGTATTTCACGGAAAAAAATGGATGGTTGGAACAAATAAACGTATGTTTAATCTAGACCAGGGGGCTGACACGCAGCATATTAGCAGGGAATGTTAAAGTTCCCTTTTCGTGATGTTTATCGGAGTACTAGTTAGTAGCGCGCCAGTGAATCGAATCAGAACTACAATATTCAGAAATCGTAGTTTTTAATTTGAAATATTGTTGATGTTAAGCAATTGAAAGAATATTGAAAATTAATATTTATTTTTTGTTGTTGTTTGAAGGCCTTTAGAAACTAGTTACTCCATGAAAACCAATGTATTTGACTATATGACGTATATGGCTTCGCGCGGAACGTTAGCAGTAGCAGTGATGGCAGCAGACGAATTTTTATCGGAGTACTACTAGCGCTTTCAGGCACAGAGGAACTTTAATGGTTCATGCACTCTTAAAAAAATCATTTCAAATTCACAGGAATCGTTTCAAAATAAAATGATATTATGGTTAAAATAACGAGAAGAGGATTTCGTTTGAAAATAAGAGGAATTTCTTGTTACGACTGTGTATTTACGCATCCTCTGAAAATTAGAGGAATATCATTTGTAGGTCATATGAATTCCGTGTAAAATAAAAGTAAGTTGTTTCTCTTCCTTAAATTTTGTTACTAAAGAATGTGACAGGTGACAACGTAACCTATATATATCCGATATCGCACGTACGATCAGTGTGGAGAATTCTAGGTCCGGGGCTCGCACTTGAAGTTAGTAACGAAGCGTTCAACAGTGTTCAATAAAACTGCTTAAGTTGTCTGTCGCACAATATTCGGAGTCC
>JABFPN010003468.1:0-17978 GCA_022817305.1 Leptoteleia sp. ZL-2020
ACCATGCAAAAATAGGTTGAATACGTGAATATTCAGCATAAAATTTCGAGCGATTGTTGCTCGGGAAATTTACGTACAAAAAAGGCATGTAACTTCGCGCGATTTTCGCATAATTTTTCTCTCCGTGTATAAACTCAAATGCCCATTACTCGGCGAATCAAAAACACGAAAACAAGTTGCGCGCGCATCCACAAGGCGCCAGCTTGACGGATCTCGTGAAAGCTACTCCAGTAAATAGCTCCCCTCCCCCCCACCCCCGCCAATGTTTCGTGCGCTGAACGATCGGCGGATCCTGACGTCACTACGACAAAACAACGCCCTTTGTTTAAAAGACAAACCGAGCGATACGATTAAAGCGAGAAGCCAACTTCCGGTACCAATTTCCGTATCATTCACGACGACGGAATCTAATGTCACGGCGGCAAAAAAATATAAGCCACCATTGTTTTCGTGGCCATCGACGTCACGCGGTTGCCGTCGCTCGGCTTTAATCGCACAGTTTTTATTTCACGCAAAAAACTTACCATCTCATTTTCCATGATGCACAAATTGTCCACCTCCATCGATGGGAATTGTTTGGCACAAAAATCTCGTTGAATCAAGGATCACTAAACGGCGAAGGTGCGCGCGCGCAACAACACCAACGGTTTCTGTCGTCCGTACTGACAACGTGTGTCTGTTTACAAACACTGCAAGGTCACTCAGCTGGCCTCAGATTCTCACATTCGGAAATTCATATTACGTCACGATTATCGATTGCAGCGCCGTCGACGCGCGCATACGAATATCATTTGGTACGAAGTCGAAGAACTGTTTGAACGAAATATATTTAATTAATTTAGACACGCGGAAATATGGGATATAGGAATATTTATATTGCGCGTGAAGTTAGATTTTAATTAGGGGGAAAATTATTGAAATATTGTAAATGGATTAAATTGTATCGAGTTATATATTAACTTAATGAAACAATGTTAAATTTATTTATATTGATAACTTGCATTTTGATCCATTTAAATGGTTGATTTAAAACAATTTAATGTTATGTATCATCGAATATATTTATTTGTAATTTAATGTACATTTAATTTGGATGTGTTAAAATAAAATTATTTTCATATTCAACATTGTTATATTTAAAATTAATAACATGTGTCTCTATCTGTTTCATGTACTATAATTATACACCTGAATATAATAGAACTTGTTAAATATAATAAATAATAAGAGATAATTTATTTAATTTGTATTAATTATTTATGTTCCATTTATTTATTAGTGTATTAAATTTGAATTAAAGAATACACCAGAATGTACCAAAAATATCTTGTGATATTAGGATATATTATAAATAATATTCATGAAGTGTCCCTAGGATATTATTCGCATATAGGGATTCTCCCACTGATTGAGCAGGGAGCTCTTCTCATAAAATCCAAAAGTAGGCTATATTATTGTTATAAATTGAAAATATATTAATTCCGTGGATATAGCACTTTTACATCCTCTTAACCCTGGGTGCCGGTGGTAACGGTGTTTCAAAATTGACTGGCAATATCCTGCATCTTCTTCTGACTTATTAAAATTTATATGTTTGTCTCGCAGTATTGACAGTCAATTTTGGAACACATATTGAATCAGTCAATCATGAAGTCTTAACCTTAAATTACGAAAGTTATAACGTAGCATTCCAAAAAGAAGAAGATAACGTAGCATTATCAAGTTAATTGCATTATGTATATCGATTCATAAAAACTAACAACCAAAGGTCATTTATTACATAAAATTACTCAAAATTATTATAAAGAAAATTGAAAAATGGTTGATGTTACGGTCGATCCTGAATATTTGTGGGTTTTAAGAATGTGCGTAAACGCGTTCAATGTATACCTAACAATGCTGCATGTAATCGTCACAGAAGATTTTCTGAATTTACCACCGATCAACATTTGTAAGTTTAATTTCGCTCGACCAAACAACACTTGAAAGCGTTCCTCGCTTCAATATGTCCTTTACAGCAGAATTCCTGGCATATCCTTTATTTATGGCTGTTATGGATTACACGGCGTATACATCGATTTTCAATTCTTGGCGTCAAACATGAAAATCCAAAGACATTGTTGATTTAATAGATTCGGACGTATTCCTCATGATAATTATTAGGAAGGTAATCGCTAAAATACAAATTGTTGTAGTCTCTATTTTCCTTGCTGTAATAATCATCGTATGAATTGCCGTAATATCTTCCATTTACAGGGTAATACGAGTCTCCTTTATTATCAGATGGAGAATATCTGTCACATACAAAATATATGGGTTTGATCAAGAGTGAACAAAATATTTAATAAAAATAAAAAGAGTAAATAAATAAATATGCCTTACTTAAACAGCGAATTAATTTATAATTTTTCAAATAATTGAAATTTGAACTTCAAACTCCTAATAAAATATTCTTTAGTCTTACCGAGGTTATTAGGAATATTGGAAAAATTATATGTAGAGCAAAAATATGCATCATGACCTATAGATTCATTCAGTTGAAAAAAAATTTTAATTCACACTCCTCAGATCATCTTTGACCACGTAATGCAATTGAAGAGTCACCTTAAAAACTCATTTTCATTGAGATCAAGAAGAAAATAACAACAGTTACCTGACTGGATAATTGTAGTACGAATCCTGAGGGTAATGGCGATAGTAGTCTAATGGATATGATCCAGGTTGAGAATAATGATAAGGGTAATCGTAGGTAAGATGACGAGGTTGATACTCTTTACGATAATAAATTACATTGCCCTTTCGGTCGGAATATTTTTCAGAACCGTCATGCAAATAATTTTGTTGCACATTGTCATGAGCATTAGCATTGTAATTTCCCTGATAGCCATGATGGTCATTGTATCTAAAGGAAGTGTCCAGAATAATAATTTTCAAAATACTTATTTCTTTTTAAAATTCATTAAATAACAATATCTTTTTCAATTTTTTACATATAAATTAATTTTGTTAATTTTTTTTAGATAATTCATATAATAAATATAAATCTTCCAGGCAAATAACAATATTTGAAAATAAGAATTAAATTTTATTGGTATATCGAAGCTATTTAAGTACAATATACAACTTGGCAAGCATTATATCAAATGATAATAAAATGACCAATTATTTACAGTAAGCAAATCTTAGTATTCCATAATTCATGAGCTCTGTAATCGTACCAGAGAAGAAATATTTCACCAACCTTTCCCCCTTTTCATATTCGCCCTTATTAGCTCTATCATGACCCTGCACAGAGCTGTCATATCTCCCATCCTTATAAGAATCCTCCGCCTTCTTTCCGTAATACTGATCTCGACTATCGTTCCCTAAGTGAGCCTTTTCATCACTGCTATCCTCGTAATAGCTTGAATTGTTCCCTGATTCATCTTTATGGTAATTATTTACGAATCCACTTTTGCGATACCCTTTTCTTTCCTGTCCTTTATCATACTTCTCATAAGCATTTTTGCCAACATCATAAGCTTGGGACTGTCCCGCAGAATGTTTCCCAATATCGTGGCCACTTTGTTTAACATCCTTTTCATTGTAATGTCCAGTTTCTTGTTTTTCCGCGTGGTTCTCCTTTTCGTTCTTTTCAAATTTCACAGCATCCTCCTTGCTGGACTGACCTTTGTCCGATGCAACATATTCGGAGCCTGCTTTATGTTTGGCAAAATCAGACGTGGAACTCGCGACCTGCTTACCAACTTCACTTCCACTTTCCAACTCGGTCTCACTGGAAATGGAATATTGGATCAAACAGAGCAGCAATAATTTAGATAACATTGACACCATGTTTGATGCAACAGCGATGACAACCGACGACGGTGACAATTCCGACTGTCTTTTCTGTGAGGAAGGAATGGCTCTTTTAGACAATCGTTTGCCCTTGAATGGCACGCGATTTTAGACATGTACCGCTGGAATGAAACGAGAGAAAGGGACTTTCGGCATGCTTTGATTCGATGCATCCTCAACAGAGGTCAATGATCAATCAGACAATCAAGTACCTTTACCTAATTACGAATGACAAAAGATGATTCATGGGAGATAATTAGTTGGAATAAGTTTTTCATAAAGAGACCGGGGAAAAATGACATGGCATGCTAAATCAGAATCAGGCGAAGCAGAAGCAAAGAAGAAGGGATAACTTAAATAAAAAGATGCACTCATTAAAGGAATATTATTGATATCTGTAAACGAAAATAAGGGGATGATTTGCACGAGCGTAATTTCCGGTTGATCTTGCAGGAAATTGTACTTTCGAAATCCCGCTCACGGCGAGGATTAAAATCGAAGTCAAGATCTTTACACTGGCCGAATTAAATTCTCGAACTTCGTTACGAAAAGGTTTACTGTATTTGGATAAAACTTTGTTTATTGATTCGCAATCGCACTTTTAGTTGCGACTAATATGGCAAAAGCAAAATAAACTTAAAACATGTCCGTATTATTGATGACAAAAGTATATGATTAAACAATTTAACTGCTTCGTTGCAGCAAGGAAATATTGTTTCTACGCTGAGAAAAATATGACAGAAAAAATTACTATTTTTAACTGTATTTCAGATATATATCCGTCTTTTTAAAAGGAAAATTTTCTGCTTTATTTGTCAATATCACATTTAAAACTAGTTTCTTTGCTTTACAAAAAGGGTCATATTTCCTTTAAAATTAAGTTTATAATTGGATAAGGACAGATGAATAAACACACGACATATGTATTGTAAAAAATATTCAAAACTTATATTTTAAACACTCCTGAATCAAATTGTTTCGATTAGGAATTGTACAAGGTGTTTACCGTACTCACAACTAAGTAACGTAGCTTTGAAATGCGAAAAGAGGGCGGGCATAGAATTTTATACGAGGCAATTCGTTTGCCAATTTCAGTTTCAATTAACTTGTTGCCCCAGATTACGTTATTCCACGTCGCAGATAGATTTTATCCAATATTGGTCATTTGTTACCAATCGTTGTTACACATTGAAAGTACATTTACAATTTGGTTGAACCGATTATATGTAACTGAACACTCGTTGAACACAAAGAGGCCAATCAGACGTGGAATGTTGTACAAAATACAATGACAATAATTGTGATCTTCAGCTATAAGCACTCGAAAAATATACTACACACATATGCACACACTCGTTGCACAAAACAACGCATACACGCACACATTTTATTTGAAATCATTACTTTTTTTTTTCTCAAAAATACTTGAGAAGCTTTTCCTATTGATCGCTTTTTTCTGCAATGAACAAAAAGGACTGATTTACAAATCGAGATTTTGTTCTACGCATTCTAAGTTCCTTATTATTTATAGGGTGTTCTGAAAGATTTCCTTGCGTTTACTGTAAATGAGAATTTGGTATGTTAATATTTAACAAAATATAATAGTACTTTTAAATGTTCGTAAAATTTTTGTACAGTACATAATAAAATGAACTTAATCAATGTTCAAGTTAATAAAATTAGAGGACTGAAATCGTACTTATTTCATCCTTTTGTCCTTTTTAATATAAAAATATATGTTAAATTTATAAAACGAAGCTTAAAAACCAAAAGGTCGTCAAAAACTGTACTTATGTAAAATCACACTTGATTAAAAAGTTAAAAATAATTTGTGGAAGCATTTAACAGAATACCGTATAATCTTTAAATGAGTTTAAAAAACGAAAAAAAAATTAGTTCTATGTAATTCCAAACATTGGACACCCGACTTTATATTCGAGAATAGATATTGCATTATTTACAACAACTACTCAAGTATACTGTTTTAACTTCGTTTCTTATTATTTTTCTGACACTTCTATGCATTCTGTACAGAATCGGTTCATAATTTCGGGAGATTTGAAAAGAAATATTGCTTGACAAAATGAAATTCACGTACACTTTCAATGAAATTTATATGAACAAATATTAAAATATTTACTGCATTTAAATTGAATATTCACGCAAATCACTGCTTGTGCTATTCATAAATTACATTTCACCTTGCAAATTTTATTCGCAAACCTCCCCTTAAGGCTATATTATTTCATAGATACATAGAGCATATATTTATTTACATATTTTGGCGAATTGATTGAATATACTTAAATTAGTCCGCGACTCTGCGTGATTTCTCGAATCTAATGTTAGGCATTACTCTCAAATTCTTATACATACTCGATGAAATTCGCAGTCTTGGATCGACGTTGATTCTCACTCAGTTGACACAAAACTAAAAATATTAAAATAAAATGAAAAGAATTGTAATTTAAAATTTTCTTCCAAAGCATATCGAGTGCGTTTCTCAACTTTTAAACATCAAAACGAAAAGCTTTTGATCGTGGTGTGAGCGAAACGATTGAATGGAAAAACTTTTTTTAATAAAAAAAAGTCGAAAAGAAGTAAAAACACTAAAATACAGAAAGTAGAATATAAGTTAATTACTTGCATAACAATGATAATCAAACATAGTTAAATAAATAATTTCCTTTAGCAGCTAAATTGCATTGCCAGAATTGTGAAGATTATTCAATAAATATCGTTTCATTTCCCCTCAAAGAGCCGTCCTCGGTAATACTAAGAAGTAATTAACAAAGTAAAAAAAAGTTGTCGCTATTTATTAAAAATTGCCTATAATTTTTATATTTTAAACATTGTTCAGAATATAAAATACCAGTACGTTCTGGTACCACATTTCATAACTACGCATTATCAATTACGTCGCGAGTAAGGAATCCACGATAACCCATTATTTTTACATAAAAAATTCTAATGTCCTTTTAAAAACATCTGTGCCCTCTGTCGCCAATTTAACGCAACACTCCATCACTTCACCAATGACCGTCTTTTTTATGTATCCTCATGGTGTCTTCTTTCTTCTGATAAAATCGACAATAATCATCCTGGACACAGCCGAGGTAAATTCCCGAGTTCTGTGGCGCCCTCATGGGCGAATGGCTGGGCGAATTTCTTTCCCGAAGCTTTTCAAGTTCCTTTAACGACTTCATTACGTCGTGTACCTCCTGCACTTCTTTCTCCGTGTCGACCGCTTGCTCCGCAGGATCATCAATTACTTGCACCGGGCAATCGTTGATCAGCTGACTAAGGACGTTGGTGGCAGCCATGGTCTCCTCAATTTGACGCTGCTCCTGTTCCTCTTTGCTCAACTGGGGTATCAGCAAGTTGTTTTCTTTCGGTGTAAACATTTCCTTCGACTCGTCTTCTTGCCTTTTCTTATTTTCGTGGGGCTTGTGTCTGTTATCCATATACCGCTCCCTCTTCTTCTGCTTCCTCTTCTCCGTTTTCAAAATTTCCAACGGGTCCTTCTCGTCGAGGTGGTTCTTCAAATCTATAGGCTCAAACCTGGGCGAAGTCGACACGAAGTGGGTGTCGGCTGAAACCGAGGTCGGCTCGTTATACGGTGTAATGGACACTACATCTTTTTTAACTTCCATCTTGGTCGGCGCCTTTTGGTAGTCATTCACCGGAGTTATCGAGAGGTCGTGCTTGATTGTGTTCAAATCGAAGGAAAACTGGGCCATAATCTTCTTCGATTGCTCCGAAAAATCGGCCCATTCGTTCGCGTTGGATTTGGACTGGGTTTGAGTTTGGGAATGGGGCTTTGGAGGCGCTTGGCTCACGGGAGTATTGCTCTCATGTTTCTCTTTATACTTTATCACGGGTTTTATTTCGGTAGCCGGAGTGGTTTTGGTAGCATTCTGGAAAATTATAGTTGTGGGCTGGTGCTCGAGTTTTACCGGCTCCACCTTCGTGATCTCAAGCGAAGTCGGCACGGAGTTCTTTACGGGAGTAGATTTACTCGTTGGTAGATCCTGAACGTAAGTGCCACTCGATACCTCAACGCGCGAATTACAGTTCTGGACATTCACGCCAGGGGAGGGTCCGGAGACCGGCGCACCGAGTTCTTTTGGCTTCTGCTTCTTCTTGGCGCTAGAAACAGAAGGTCTCGCGGTTGATCTTTGGTGATGGGCAATATCCATTGGAAATTTATCATTCAAATAATTCTTGTTTACCTTAGTTAAAAGTTTAAATAATAATCTTAGTTTTGGGACTTATTACAATTTACAATTTATAAATTCGTCAGAGTTTTAAACCTGAAATTTATTGTATTTATAAATGTAAAACGATTTATAATCATTTATTATATCTTGTTCAACAATGTGTAAACTTAATTAAGAAGGAATATTACTTTATTGCATAAAACATTTAATTGAATGTTAATAAATGTACTTAATTAATGATTATATATTAACTCTGTACAAAACAAAAAACAGGTTCACTTTGAAAATGAATTTTTATTGTTGGTAAACAAAAATTAATCATAAAAATATATACAAATAGTATTATTTTTATATTTACAAATTCTATCATTTTCGCAAGTCATTCTTGAACATTACATTTTTTTCAATTTTTGTATGTTTAATTAATAAGAATGAAACCATACACCAAAAGCTAAGGAAATCCGAGGATGAAAAAAAAGCTAACTAATCAACGGATCCAAAACCATATTTGAAAAATGAATAATAATTATAACGAAGATGTGAATGCGCGTATTTACAAAAATTTCACGTAGCAATATGTACACAAATTAACAAGCAAATATAATTAGAAATGAGGTAAGTAAGAGAAATGCAATAAGACTGAATCAAAATTATAAATGGTAAAGCTGTTTAACAATTCCGGGAAACTTTCGAAATACAACTAATCCGATAAACATATCTCCTCCCTAAAACACAAAATGACGAAAAGCCGCAACAAATCAAATATTAATTAAATACAAAAATAAAAAGAAAACGAAAGAAAAAAAAATGGAAAAATTAATTTAAAAACAAGAATGACACAAAACGAAGAAAATATAAATATGAATAAAATGTTAAAATATAAATTTTATTAATATCACATAATTCGTTTACATAACATAAATTATATATAGCTCAGTCTCGACGCCGTCTGGATGAAATTAAAATAAATTCAGCAATGTTGTAATAATAAATATTATCTAAAAGGAAAGAAGCCTTAATTTTTAAAGCAGTTACTATCACAAATGAGTAAAATTAATGTGTCCATTTTCTTTTGCTAAAAGATAATGGTGTGTTAGATGTAAGTTAAAGGAACACTGGCAAGGTTTTCTTCTCGTTGTTAATTGGCGTGTTACTTACTTTATATCTGTATTAGCGTATTTTAATAAAGTTCTCATATCCATCCAGCCAGGTGGCCATATAGTTAATACTTCAGTTTTAATGTAGGATGATACGAAATCTTCTATACTTTGTTTTCTTGGCTTCGCAATTTTAAAGTAACTTCTTCTCGCGTTTGCAATGTCGTGAATTAACTTCCTGTTTACATTTAAATTGAAAATATATGTAGACAATTATCACAAAACTTATTTTATCTTTATTAATTATATTAATATATAAAAATATTTATACTACACACTTTGTTTCATCAGTCCAAGGAAATCTTTTACGGGGCATACTGTCCAACATTTTTTGAGCATTTGCATTTTTTTCATTATTTTCCAAGTCGACTGATTGATTTTCCAAATTCCTGTAATAACATTTAACTTTTAATAAAACTATTTTACAATTGACACTTATTAATTTTTTCAGTCTTTAAGGTAAAAATTTATTTCATAAATTAAAAGCCTTAAAAATGTTAATCACCAAAATCAGATGATGTAAGTAAAAAATTACATATCGGGAAATTCAGTTAATAAATATATATTTTATTCTGAATTTCTTCTTTATTTTTGGAACTCGTTTTTGAAGTGATAAAAAATCGATTTATAAATGTTAAGTATTGTGTGCTTATAATAAATGACTTGAAATACAAATGTATTGAATAATTTTTCCCTAATACTGTAGAAAATTAGTCAAATTTGAATTTTAATTGTTTAAAAAACTACGAATCAATAGATACTAACTACATGAATATAGCACTGATATTTCACCTTTTCTATACATGTTAAAAACAATATATTTCTCAAATTTAATTTTTTGTCGTAGTATACATGGTTTACATTTATTTATTTTAATGATTGTTTTACACTTCAACATATGAAACAAAGTATAATTTCTTTTATATGTTTTCTAAAAAATGAAGATAACAAGTTAAATGATACTGATGATAAATAGCCCCATGATTCCTCCAGGTGTCAGAACAAAAAAAAATTTATAATTTCAACTAAATGAATATGAAATTTAACTGAACAAAAATTGATGAAATGGATTGAAGTTGAATCGGTGAGATTAAAAAGGTTTTTTAGGGGCATCTTACCAACAGTATCGATACACGTCCCAGTATAAATGAGGGCTAAAGAGCAAAAAGTTTTGTATTGAGTCATTTTGTCAGTTTGTATTAAGTCATTTTATTAACCCATTTTAGGCCACAAAAAAGTAACCAATTTAAAATAGAATATTTCATTAACGGGTAGTAATGTTAAAAAAATTTTACATATTCTGGCGTAAAAAGGGTTACAATTATAATAAAAGTTTCTATCTGTATTTAGCTTTTTTCTAACAAATTATGCAATAACTAATATCGCAAATATTTTAACTATTTTTTAATACTTTAGAAAGATATCTAAATTGGTATTTTTTAATTCAAACAGGCACTACAATTTCATCAGGTTTTAAAATTATAAAATATTAAAAGTTAGATATACGCAGAAAGTGTTTATTCACTTTTAAAATGCTTTATGATTATTAATAAATAATTTAATATATATTTCTTCAGTTCATTCATAGATCTTTATTACAAATAAATTACAGATTATAATTTGTAATAAAAATACTTACTTTTCATCAGCCACTTGTTGACAATCTTTGTTATATTTCTCTATTATTGATGGCATAATTCCATCGACTATGGTTTTTAATCTGCAAATAATGATTTTGATATTAGTATTTTTTTGTTATTAAATTTTTTAAAAAAAAAACTTTATTTCTTTCTTAATTTATTATAAATAAACAGACCTCTGGACTGGGTCTTTTACACTATTTTCCGCTTCTTGAACAGATAACCTTTTTGCTCTGTTTGCCAGTGTGCCTTTAGAACAGTGCAAATACTGGGCCAAATGTTCATATACTTGTATTCGTATACTTGGTGGACTAAGAGAATGCAGTTTTTTCTCTAAACTGAAAATTAAATAAAAGTTTTTATCATTACCAAGTCTTATATGTTGCAGACTAATTTTTGATGATACAATAAATATATATATATATATTAACTCTATTGCACGTAATTATGTATAAAGACATGTTTTCTTTCTCATTTAAAATAATCACATATTCTTTTAGATTTGAACTATATGATACAATTTTATTTAAATTTAATTAAATTTTACTATTATTAAAGTTGAATTAAAAATAATTACAATAGAAAACGTATTTCAAAAATCAAGTAAATTTATATATATCCCTTCTATATATATATAGAAGGAATGAAATTAAAGAAATACTGTTTGCTGTTGTCAGTAGACATTGTCAGCAGACATACTGTTTGTTTTATCTTATATTTATAATGAATAGGTATACAAATGACAAGTTGTATATTTCGACATTTCTTTGACCACTTTTCTTATGTATAAATAATTTTATATGAAAAAAAAAAGTTATTAACGCACCTCAAAAGCTCATTATTAATAGCACCGCTGAATGATTTCCCTTTTTTGATACTTTCTCCATAAAGTTTGAGTTTATTAACAGCTTCTTTTACATTTTCTGGAAGACTCTCAGGCAAACCTACCCTTGCCTCTCCTTTGTCAGTATCGTCACAGTCCGATTCTGAACCTGGAGGACCTCTGGATTTTCCTGAATCAAGTGTATCTCGACTGGACTCATCATCTACCCTTGACGCATTGACAACACTCTCAATCGAGGCATCGACCTTATTCGATTTTTTGTATTCAGTTTTCTTTACGTCAATACCATTCGTAGATGACGACTTTATAAACTTCTTTACATCAAACTTTTTATTCACGTCTGACTTGAATTTTTTGTTCTTAGGTTCATTCTCATCTACAAAAATAAGATCACATTTTAAAGATGTAAATTCTTTTTGATTAACTATTTAAAAATGAATAATTTTTATTGTAACAATTGAAACTTAATGTGCATACCATGATTATTTTCAATAGTATCATCGTGTTTTCGTTTAATACTAACATCTAGGGACTGATTATGCTTCCTTTTAGATAATGATTCTTGATTTAATTTTTTATCTGTGCTTTCATCCATTTTCGATTTCTGAAAATATCCATTTAACTTTAATAACACATAACTTATGCCTTAATTATAATAGTAAAAGGTTAATTATACAATATACTGTATAATAAATTAATTTATTCAATATTTTAGTCTAAATATAATATTGAAGACAAATTGTTCAAAACAAACTATGTCTTTATTTTATTAATATTATTATTTAACAAAATTGTCATAAAATATCGCATTCAGCAGCTTCAGTTTCATAGTTTCGTATTTTAAACAATCCTGATATTTGCATTCTTATCGCAATTTTATGTTCAAATATATTAATTTAAAAAGTTTCCTATCGCACATTGGTTCACATAAACACAAAAAATATAATTCAAGAGGGCATAAATTTGTATTTTGCGTGATATTTTATTGCTGATGTCGAGTAGGGCAAACTTATTTCTAATTTATTTAACTCAATTTAATTATAATTTATTTAACAAAGAAAACTTAAGACAGGAAATTTTACCTTAAATGGGTGTTCAGACATTTTGTCCAAGTCATCATCATCGGATGAAGAATTGTCACGCTTATCTGATCTTTTTGGACTATCAGCATCTTCGGCTTCTTCTTCGCTGCTCTCGTCCTCATCATCGTTATCATTATCGTTATTGTCATTATTGTTATTGATAAGAGAATCTCCATCTGCTTGTTTGAATTCAAGAGCACCGCAATTTATGTAGAAACCACCATGCGCTGTGGTCACCTCCTCTGGTACAATTTCATCGTACTATTTTATCAAACCAAAATTAATTTAGCAAATGTAAAGTTGAATTGATATACAATAAAATTATTTGCGTTTATATACGAATAGAAAGGAAATGACTCTTAGATGAACAAATGATTAATAATTTAAAATAGAAAAAAAACATTAATTTTATGAATAATAAAAGTACTATATATGATAATTGTGGTTTCTATTTATTTTTACTGTATATAATTATTCAACAATGATTACCGCATCAGTGTTATCAATGAAGGAATCATTTTCATCGTAACCTGCTCCCAGATCAACATAATCATCATATTTGTGGCGTTTTCTTTTAGAGGAATTTGTAGTGCCCTGAAAAGAAAGGAAATGTAAAATCTGTCTTACATTACTAATTAGCTATAATTGGTTTTTTACTTTATTATCAAAATAATAATTTTTTGTTTAATAAAGATTTTCAATAAGTTGGCAAATTTCATTTCATACAAAAAATCATTTATTATTGAGAATTTATTATATTTGACTTACATATTTGGCCTCAAACCGCCTAGCCATTTCCTTGAGTTTATCATCATCATCAGAAGCAAATGGATCCAATCCATTGGTATTATTTTCATCCTTTCCTTTCGACTCCTTCCTCCTCTTTTTCTATAAAATAAACACTTTTATTAAAATAAACATAAAAATATTTGTCAACTAAATTATAAATAAGAAAATCAAATATTGAATTAAAACTCTATTGCACATAATTATATACACTCGACTTCCATACATTTGCTTTTATTGGAACCGGAAACTTCCACATATTTGCTTTTCCGGTGCAGAAGGCCATTGCGCAACTGCAATAGTTGATTCAATTGTTTTAAATCTTATTGAGATTTGGCGGGCTTTGTACTGTTTTCTCATTAGTCAGATTTCAGCAAATGTGTGGAAGTCGAGTGTCTAAAGACATGTTTTCATTATACATAATTCATTTAAAATAATCGCATATTCTTTTAGACTTGACCTGTATGATACATTTTCATTTAAATTTAAAATCTTTTACTATTATTTTATATATATATATATATAAATAACAATACATTATATATATATATATATAAACTTTATTTTAAGTTTAGTTCTTAGCTTATTAAATATATAAATGAAACACTTATTGATGATAATATTACAATTTTCTACAAATAATGTATTAATTAATCAATCTATTAAACATTTTAATTATCAATCTATGACAAAAGATTGTGTAATTAATTTAAAACAAAATTATTCAGCTTAAAAAAAAATCAACAATCCTTATCATTATTATTAGTATTAATAATTTGAAAAGTGCAAGTTTCTTATAAAAAAACAAATAACCATTAAAATTTTATAAGTTTATAAACAATATTTCAAGTCATTATCTGCAATTATATCAGATAACGATTTCTTAAAATAATATGTCCATGTATGTTTCATTTTTTCATCACGAAAAATAAAAAGTTTTTTGTTATAAACAATAGTAAAATTTAACAGCTACGTAGTAACTTTTAAATAAAAAATAATTAAAGTTGCCTTTATCATTTTTAGTATTATTAATAAGAGAATACACGATTCTTCCGAGGCATCGCAAAACGAGCATGAAGGGTTTTACATTTTACTACTACTTTTTTCCCGGCCTATAAGCCGAAAAGTCGAGGGGCTCGAGGATTGGTCGTAAAGGCGCGCACCGCGTCCAGAAGCGAGACACGCGAATTAATGAAATATAACGAGCCAAGGATGCGCGAAGCGTTCATTTCGATCAGGAGCGCACGAGTATCGCGCAAGCGATTGTCCCTCGCGGCGGTGCGTGTGCTTCTTCCCCCGCAAAAACTCGCGCCACACTTTTGCTCTCCTGATACAGCCGCTCATATCAAGTGACCAATCTCGACCTCTCCAATATCCGATTTGTATCATTGCGCGTGCATAAAAACGTCGTAATTATCTCGAAAAACGGTAATCCAAGATCTGAAACTACGGGCATTTGTTAAATTGGCAATACGCTGCAAAAAGTAGCGGCCGGAAATCGACATCTTAGTGGAATGTCTAAAAAACCATTCCATGTTTAATATGGTAATTACATGTTGTTGGGAAACAATACATTTTCAATAACTGATTTGGAAATGAATGTTGCATTTGAAATTAGGTTTGCGAAACAAATGAGCATGTTTCTTTTCAATTACAACGATATTATGGATGAATTAAATTATAATAATCATTAAAATGCAATTTAAATAACATTTGTTATAATTAATTTTACTATTGAATTGTATTATGTATAATTAATAAATATGTATATTGTACATATTACACTTGTATTTTTTGTTATCCTTCTCAAAAAGTTGTATACAAATTATATATGTATATATATTATACATAAAAAATATACGAAAAAAAGTATAAAGAATAATGTTAGTGAATTGATGAAATGCTTTGAAAATGTATTTTATTATATAATATAATATATATCTTTATATAGAATATAAATATAAAGTATAATATAAAGTTTTAATATAAAATTTATAACGAAATGTTATCCGAACGAATTCTTGCATTCAAATTTGAGGAGAAAATGATTAATTTTAAACAATTTTTGTTTACATAATAATACATATTGTATACAAGATAAACATCCGCAGAATAATTAATCATGATTAAAAGTGAAATAATTGACAAACGGATGACAAAATTGGCCAATCGGAACGTGTCATTAAAACGAAAGAAAATTCATAGGCATTGCAACAATGGTGGTTCGAAAGGACGTTTGTTTACGTTAGGTCTGACATTCCTATGGAATCTTAGGAAGAAGGAGAGAGACGGAAAAAAAAGCCGCGGCACGTACATCTTTTTTTCTTTTTTTTTCATTTGCACATTAGCGGATTTTCGTCGATAAAAAGGACGGGGGAGGCATCGTAAGTCGGGTAACGTCGGCGCGCGTCGTCGTAGTCGTGGTCGTCGCGGTCGTCACGACGATGGCGTGCACCGACACGCACGTGCATCCGCGAAATAGCAAACGACGCGATCGATCGGATCGCGTCCGTCCGACTGGACGACTCACTTTTCGCCAACATATGTTCCTCGGTGTCAACTTTCTCACGCGCTGCCGCCGCGCAAACATGCGTACACGCATGAGCGTGTGCACACACGTGTGCGACGAGGAACGCGTGGCCGAAAATTAAAAGTCAACAAATCCGGGGGTCGAGGGGGAAATAGCGCCGCGGACGGGAATGCCCGATTGGGAACGACCGCGGTAAGAAACGAACTCTGAGAAGAAGCCGTCGCGGTGTCAGGGGGAACAACAAGAAAAAAAAGTGTGTGGGGAAAGAGGCGAGAGAGAGAGATAGAGAGAGACGGATAGAAGGGAAGGAAAAAAGGCGTCGCGAAATGGGAACGAAGGTGGAAAATGGGAAGGGGGGAGGGGGACGGTGAAATGCGGGGCATTTCGTGGGTTTTGCGCCCGCCGTCGGAAAGTCAACAATAGGCGAAAAAAAAGGGGGGAACGAAGGTGGTTTTGGGTGGCGTTTGGTTGGCGAGTCCGCGGCGGTGCCGGCGGCGCCGAGGGCGACTCACCTCGGCGTTCTTCAGCAGCTGGGCGTAGTTGTACTCGGGGCAGGTCTTTTCGTTGGACTCCGCGAGGGTTAGCTCAAAGCGGAAGGACGGCGCAAGCTGCTTAGCTTTTTCGGCCTTCTTGGCGGTGTGGCCCAGGGTATCCGGGAGGTCGAGGCTCTGCAGGGGCACCCGCTTTTGTTCCGACATCATACATCGGCGTGGACATCAACGCGCGACACGAAAACACTCGTCACCAGGCGTCAAACGCATTTCGCTCCGGCCTCGCGCAACATTCAAACGACTCCCAAGCAGTACCGCGAGCGACTCGCCATCTTCCCCGATTACTGTTTTTAGAGGGCGCCACGGTCGCGCGCCGTTGAATTAACGCGGCGCTTCAGCGATCGACGCGACGCCTTCCTTCGTTTCGAGCCAACCACATTTCCATTGTTTCCTCTTTCCCGATAACAATTATGGGTGCGACTCGAACGGGATTCGCAAAAATTGTCAATCATTGTTGATTCGAATCAGACAATTTAGAATATACTTACATGATATTATTTAATATGGCATAATATTCTATTAGTGTGCCTTCATTTATTTTCATTAAATGAATTAAGGTGAAATCGCAGTCCTTTATTACTAGATTAGTGTATTTTTAGTTATTTTCATAGAATAATTTTATTATAAAAATGTCTCAATGATAAGCAATTTGTTAACATTGGGAGATATTAATTTATGCGAAATATTCTCTTTTATGATGTGTAATTACTTAACTTTTGGAAGTCGCTTTTGAAATGGAAAAAAACGATTTCCAAAAATTGAACTATATAATATGATAAAAATTCCGTTTTCAAGGTGATATAGTTTTTCCCGAGTTAAAAGAACGGTTTATAATTTTAAGAACTTTAATATTAATTAATTTAACAAAAATAAATTAAAACACCCTAACTCCATGACTATAGCATTGCGATTTCACCTTAAGGTTACAATCAAGGTCTGCTGTTACGGAATTAGTGCTTATTTAATTTAAAATAATACTAATAATTATTTTGTAAAATAATGACCAGACAGCTATTCTTTAGCATCGGGAGAATATTAATGCCTATAAAAACATAATTTTTGAAAAATATTGATGAATAGCGGTGCGAATTAGGATTTCTTACCGTCATTTAGTGATAATTAAGGGCAAGTATAAGACCTGCAGTCACGGAGTTAGTGTGTTTTATAATCAATATTTAATTAATTTATATTTTATAATCTACGGACCAGAGCGCTATTATATTGACACGGGAGTATAATTTGATTCACAAAAATATACGTATTGTTGAATATTCTCAACGTATTTTGGAAAATGCTGCTTTCTTTCGAGCAGACGACAAAAAAATCGCACT
>JABFPN010003469.1:0-17977 GCA_022817305.1 Leptoteleia sp. ZL-2020
AAAGAGCGGCGGTTGAGTGAAGTGGCCCGGGGGGGGGGAGGGGGGGCTCTATGCAAATTCATGACGACATCAGCTTCGTCGCGAACTTTGCTTCCAGCCGACGGGAAATACCGCCACGAGAAAACAAATACGTTATTTCATAATTAGAAAGTTAGCAAGTCGCGAAGTTATACTAATTACAGGCTTCTGAATTACACGTCCAATTACTCATACATAAATAGTTTCCAAATCGTGCAAACTCGACGAGCGTGGATCATTAATCCACGGCCAACTTTTTGCCTCGCGATTTTCTTCCGGCACGATTAACGGGATCGCGCTGGTTAATAGTTTGGTATTTGGACGGATTCTGGCGCTTTTTGGCAAATCGCTTGGCGCTTGACTTTTCCGAGCCAGTCTCTTCCGCGTGATTGTTAACTAATGCTTGATGGTGGTGGGGGGGATTTGGTCCCTTGTCACAATTTGAGTATTGTGAGGAAAGGAATGGGTCGTTTGAAATATTAATATTCAAGAAAGAGAGGCTTTTTTTAATTTTCATCCATTCTATTCAGTTTGATAATATTACTTTTAATTTTGTTAATAAAATTATTGAAATTTTTATCGCGCTTCAGATTACGAAAAGTTTTACGCAATGTGATTAAAAATCTGCACATATTTTCATTCATTTTAAATTGTTACCTGCATGAACTTTCTGCCTTACATCGTCGTAAAATTTATTTTAAATATGTGCTTAATTTTTTAATTATAATATTATATATATATATATGTATGTATTGTTAAATTTAAATAATAATATATGAAGTCAACGACATTTTTTAACTAATTAGCAAAGTTAATATTCTCTTGTAATGAATATTGTAGTATGTTATTATAATTAATAATAACTAAAACATATAATTCATAATTAATTGCTGATGGTAGTAATGTTATATAACACTTTTTTTTAACTTTTACTTTGTAAAGTTTTTAGTTTGTTCACTTTACTTATTATTCATTATTAAGTTCATTATTAGTATTCATGCAAAACTCACAAAGGAAAAGTCCGCAGATTTGGCTCAAGTATGAATAATATTATTATGCTTCTTCTGGCCCGAAAAAAATGTTCAACGTTATATAATTCTTCTGGTCTTTAATATTATTATATTAATCTGTAAAGCGTAATTAATTAAAAAGTTTCTTTTATAATATTTATTTTATTGATTATATTTACGTATTATATTTACGAAAAGTACGTGTATATATATATATATATATATTTAAAAAATGTTATATGTGTGAGTTCTATTTATGTTCTCATATATCTCGTAAATCGTCATAAATGTCACATATATGAGGACATATAAACTACACATATGGGCATTTATGTGTTCCAAAACATATGTGTAAAATATATGTTTATTTTCACATTGGGTATATTTTATATATTTTCATTTGATTACCACATTTTTTAATATACCATAGATGAAGTGTTATGCTAAACATTTTACCATTAATTTTTAAATTGTGAAATTTGATACATTTATAACACGTTGACTTTAAAATCATATCCCATACGTATTTGCTGACATATATGACTCTCGTATGTAAAATAGTAATACATTATGACATGTTGACATATATGTTCAAAGATACAAAAATCTACCAACTTGTAACATATATATTACATATATATTTACATATACGGAACACGCATGCAATCCAAATCATATGTCTATTTTTACATCAGAAGCCTCCTGTTTCCTACCCTTCTAAGAAAAAAAAAACTATTAATTTATCTTAGAATATTTTTCAGAATGCAAATTATTTTACTTTTAGTACGAGAATGTACATTTATTTTATTCCAAACGAATGTACTATATAAATATTTATATTGCGTTCGTTACAGAAGATTAATAATTAGATGGCCAGTTTTGCGTGTAAATTCAATTTTACTGACAATAGGACATTAAAAGGCAGCTTTTCGCATTACTGTCGCAATTTAAATTTCATTATTAATTACGCGTCATATTTTCATTTCGAAATTAAGTTTACGTAACTCGCAGTCACAAATGTTCCATTCGTCCGTCTCAAGCGGAAAATCTATTTATCGAGATACAAATCGTTAAAACTGTTTAACGCAATGACTCGAACTCCGTTAACAAATCGTGGATCGCGCGGGAAGGGGGAGCGCAAAATTGTTCATGCAAAGAAACTGCAATTGCCGTCAGCAACAAGCCGTAATATTGTCAAGAAGTGAGGTTTTTCGGAGCAGCCTTTCGACGCGTCCCGGATAACAATATTAAGCAAAGTAAATCAGTATCGATTGAGAAGTCCCGTCCCCGCGTCACGCCCAGACGCATTTCGCTTCTCAATGAAGCAAAAAATGAATCATAAAAATGGAAGTGCGCGCACGCGGCGCCCGTGCATGATAATGCGCGGGGTCTCGCGCGCGTGAGCGAGGAAAAAAGCCGACCCTTCCCGAGCAAACGTAAAAATTTCATTAGGAAAACTGAGTTCCAAAACGAGCGCGCGGAGTGTATGAATTCGCGAGACCTCTCGTCGTTGCGCCGAGGCAGCGACCTATTATTTTTATCGCGTAACAGATAAGAGCCGGCAGGCTGCCTCGGTGTCGAGAGATCGTTAGACGAAGACAAGGAGGATCAACATTTTCACTTGGCTCACTTGCCAACAACCGCTATCGATCGGCTCACTTACCTATTACGCTCTGTATCAAAACGTTTATTCTTTCGCAAATTATTATCCCTGTCTTCCCTTTTTGTCAAGCATTTTGCCTTATCAAAAATATGTTTGTATAAATAAATAAACCAGTCAATGTAAAATAGTTAACCAAACTATATAAGGTGAATTATAGTTCTTCGCGTTTAAATTTATTTTAGTCGAGTAGTTTGTAGAGGATTGAAGTTGACGCCTTAATATAAGATAATGTTACTTCGTAAAAAAGTTTAATTATAGTAACATTTATTTCATAATATTATTATTAATAGGTGAAATTAAATTATACTGTTTATATTAACTACGAAAGAAAGAATTATGTGAGAATCATACATGGGACTTTTAAATAGAGAAAAATTTTGTCATGGGTATAAAACAAATTAATAATGAAATTTAATTCAATTTATATACAGATAATGTTATATATAATAATGATGAACAAAATAAGGCCAGCTTCTTTTATTAGTTTTATCGATTAATTATTACGGATGGTTGTTCTTAAGCTTGCTTATGGAGTCTCGCAAGTCGCCAATCCGACTTGCCGAAATCAACAACTGTTACTTCTTTTGTGTTTGCTCAATTCCGGATTGCGTTGTTTCTTTTTTGCTCGGTCTTTTTCCAATAACACAAAAGAAAAGTCCTCAAAAGAACGCGGAGGTATAATATCTTTCCGATGATTGATCGAGTAACCATGGTATATCAAAATTTGATCAATTGGATAACTGTGAACCTGATCGGGATAGTTGCTCGGTGCAAGAAGTCTTAATCTGTTGACATAAAACCCCACCCCCCCCCCATAATCGATTTACTGTGCATCGAATGATTATAAGCGGAAAGTCTGTATCTTTTATGCCATGCGACTTATCTTCGGTAGATTAAGGAAAAGTATTTTCCTAATTTAAGTAATTCCTCAATTTTGTCAATTATATCTTCATTCCAGCAGAATATCAGTTAATATTAATCGAACTTTTATCTCCGGGGGTGTGGAGATAATATAGAATTTAATTCAATTATTAGGATAACAAATTTTTTGAATCCAAATAGATGTCTATTTGACCTAATATCAAACAAATTTTCTATGTTGAAAATATAAATTTCGTTTATCAATAGGAAATATTGTAAGAGGGAATATAATTATTTGATTAATTACTTGAATTGTTATATTTAATTAAATTAATTAAAATTCAATGTTTATACATAATTTATGCTACAACTTCATCTTCTTTGCCGCGGCATCGTTTACTCCTAAAAAATTCATGTTCCGGTTTTTTCAAGCTATCCACTTTTCTCCCTTATCCCTCCCCTCTTTTTTTTTACATTGCCTAAAAATTGATTCGAGTTTTCAGAAACCGTGACTGCGCGACCAGTGATACGTCGAATTATTTTCCGCAAACACGGGGCGTGGGAAAAAAATAAATTTGAATCGACGCGTTTGCAAATTCAGTCGCACGCCCGCGAGTAAAATTAAATTTTGGCAAACGAAAACGGCCGGGCGTGAAGCGCGCCCACAAAATTGTCCGGCGCGCGGGTGCGGTTCTCTCGATCGGAAAGGAAACTTTTTAAGCGAATCACTGGAAATCATCTAATGCCCCGGGCGGAACGAGGCGCTCTTGGAAGATCGCTTTCTGCTCGGATTACTCCCTCTGGGAGGTTGTCTGGTATGGGAGCCTAATTATAGAGGTGTGAACCGAACCATGGTTGCAGCTGGTCTTCCCCAGAGGGCATTAAAAAGCTGCGATATTTGGTTGACGTTAATATTTCACTTTGTTTCCTACTCGTTCAATTTTGACACAATATTATCGGCTGACTGATAAGCGAGCTATCATAAATAAAAGACTGATTAATCTCGTTGGGGGCTCCGCTTCAACTGCAACGTCTGTTAAGCTTTCTGCGATTAATACACGAACTGGCTTTGTGCAAAATTCATATCCTTTTTAATTACAATTCTTCATTTTAAAGCGACTGTTGAGCTTCGAATTGTTACTTTTGATTTGCTTACTACGGTATTGTTAATTTAATAAAACTACATAATTTTATGAAACAAAACGGCGAGGACATTAAAAATAATTGGAATTTAAAAGTTCGAACGAGTTTCGAAACTTTCGAATATTCGGAATTTGTTTTAATGTTGCGCAGTGCAAATGTTGAAGTTGCATCGAATTTATTGTTTGTAATTACAATCCTTACTCTCTTACGAAAATTATTTCAATTTTCCTGTTAATACGTTGCATTTATTATTATATTATTAGTTATTTTACGTTGCATTAATATCGTTTGATATTAATGTTCGTAACAATAATATTGTTTGATTAAAAAATTCGTTTGTAAACTTTCCATTTATAAAACGGATTTAATAATAATAAAAAAGGTTTGTAATAAATAAATTTAGTAATTATTAAATTCTGCCATTTCATTTCCTTTCAGTGAATATTTGAAACTACTTTTGCTGTTGTGAAAATAATTTTTATTCATATTTTTTTTTATATTTATTAGATTAGATTGTAATTACCGAAACATATAACTTTATTTGAGCGTTATTACACGCTATAAATTTTTGTTAATATTAATAATATTTTATGAATTGTTTTTCCGACGTTTGTATTTTGTGAAATTTCATTTTATTCTTATTTATATTTCATGGAAATATTTTATAAATTGCAATTCAATTCAATTTGTCTCACTAATTATCAATACAAAAATGCGTTGATCGAATAAAAATATGTGTAATGCATAAAATCTTGAATAATGAAAATGATTATATCAGTCGGGCATACGCTTGAAATATTTTTCATATACGACGCGAATAAATCATCGTGACTATTCATTACGACGCACAAATAAATATATTATTAAATTCATTTCCCTCGTATTGGGACATAGGGCATGAATATTTCATTTGTTTAAAATGACATTTGTCGCAACCCGGACAGAAGAATAAAAAGTGGTTAAATAAATAAAAGCTATTCATTGCGGTGGACAAGATGGAATTAAATGAAAGTCTAAATAAAAGCGCGCGCTTGATTTGACGCGACGAATTTAAGTCAAGGTAAATCCGAGGCTCACCTGCGCGTAACTTTAATTAGTTTTCATCGTCAAATTAATGCAAATTGCATGCAAATCTTGTGCAAATATGATGCGAAGTCAACAAATTTTTAGACACGGTCATACATTACTGAGGACGGTCGCATGGAATTGTTAAAAATTGCGGTATTAACTCCAACTTGGAGCGTCGAACACACTTTTCCTCAGTCCTTTTTTGCGCTGAAAATAACGCAGTTTATATGTATTAAAAGTTTACTGAGTGAAATTTACAGAGTTAGTACAATAAAAATGGCTTGGTTGCAAGATGATCAGTTAGTACAACTGCAAATATAGTGCACTGCAGTATCAACAACTATTTTGATAACAATTCAATTTTATAGTTGGTTTTGTGATCAACTGGAAAAAAGAAATTTTCATACAAAAATACATAAAACGAACTAAAATTTTGACGATAATTGTAATGGGCATTATAGTACCCATGTTAGGCCCCATTAAGGATACGTACATGATTAAAAGTATTTTTAAAAACGTTTTGTTAAAAAACATGAATCGTGGTTCCGTTTTATAGCCTTGTTATTTCTTTGTTATTATTAATTTATTTTCTCAAATTTATTTTAGAGTTCTCTCTACTTTAAATACTTACTACACGAAATGCATTGCACTGTAGATGACTTTATTTTATAGTTACGATAACCAAAAATTTTTCTCCGTGTCGGCGAATTCGTCATTTTAATGCGGTCCATTAATATATAACAGTTTCATTTCGCGCAACAAGGGGAACCTACGCTTATCACATTTACGAAGGAACAGTTTGCGCGAGTTTTTGTCCGAACCCGAACAAGTCTGTGAGCGAGTTGTGCTATTTCATTCTCCGCCTCCCTTTCCGCAATATAACTTTCGTACATAACAGATTATAATCGAACGAGCCACTTTCCATTAATCGGACATTCAATTTAAATAACCAAATAATTATGTGCAGTTTTAAAATGTTTCATTTTATAAGAATCGGAGAATTCCCCGTTAATTGTTCTAGTTTAATTAAAAAAAAAAGAAAAGAATCAGAGAAGGAAATATCTGGTTTTCAATATTACTTAGACAAACTTTAGATTGAGGTTTCTCAGGTGGGGGACTCGTCATTAATTAATGATTTTGGAAGTAATATGTTCTAATTTGAAGTGGTCCATTAAATTTGTAATTTAATTATGCATTTTTTGTGAAAAGATCCGTATAAAAAGTTGTTATTAAATAAAATTATTATAAATAATGCTTACAATTACGAATATTATATTTCTAAAAGTTATCTTTTCTTTTTATTAAAATTGTGTGAAATTCATATAATTTTCATAATCAAATTTTATTATTTTTTACCTATATTTTTATCTCACTTTCCTCACACAATGATTTCTTTAAATTTCTCAAATTTTATTTTCGTTTTGTTTTAATGAAAATTGTATGAAATTATATCATTTTATATTGTTTAAATTATATGAAATGTACAAATTATATGAAAGACTATCCAACGTTGCTTCAAAGGGCTTCATTATTGTATTTCCAACACACGATGAAAAATCCTATTGAAAATTGATAGGTTTCACAATATAATTTATACTAACAAAAGTTGTTGACCCGTTCGAAGGACGCTTTAATTAGCCATAATGAACTTTGTTATTTTCAGTGTTATAATTATACAGAAACCAGTAATTTTTAAAGCACATTGCCCAATTAATCTTATTATAGAAAACTAACTGATAACACTCGACACGTTGGTGAGATATAATTTGCACCATGTGATGTTTCACTTTTGTTAGTTTGAATAAAAATGATGTAAAGAAATTTTCCGGGGAATGCCATTCTGACGAGAAACTTCGTCGAACTGTTATTCAAAGGTATATTTCATTTACATAATAATTACAAGACATTATAGTGACTTGCATACTGAATATCCAATTTCGTCAATGTTGCTAAAGAGTACAGACATTGAGTAATAAACGAATGCGGTGATAATAACATTTATCATAATAATAAATATAAGATGTTAGCTGGAAGTAAAATATTTACTTACAGATAGATAATATTTAAAGATATTTGTTTACTATATCAAGTTAAATCACTTGTAGTTTATATCCTGTTCATACTGTACATTTTTCTAATTCATTCTTTTGTATTAATTCTTCCATAATCATCTTTTCCAGTATGTTATTTAATATTTGCACGAATTCAAATATAAACTTATATAATTTGTTTATTTCTATTACCTTCTTAGATACATACATAAATAATAATTTTTCGTTATCTATCTTTTCTGTTTTAGAAATATCATGCCACAAGTTTGGAAAGTGAAGGTCACGAGCATCACGAGGAGATCGGTAAGTAACATTAAATCAAATTACATTACAATCGTATAAAACATAAGCAAATAATTTTGATAAACACTACGAAATAATCTTTTTTATCGATTGAATGTTGAAATTTACAATTGCATTCATAACTCATGACCGTATCATATATACCATTGTAATATTTTACGTTTTCATAATTTTCGCAAACATTTGAGTTAATTTGAATGAAATTATTCCCCCGAGCGACTCGCCAACCGCGTACCCAATGTTTCTTGACTCAAAATCGTTCAAAGGCTCATCGCTCGTACTTGGCGCATTTAGCGAGAGTTCAAGTCAACGCTCATATTTAACATAACACGGCTCGACGACGTTGAATCATATTCATTAAATCGCACGAAACAAAACCGACATTATTTTACCATGCCGTGCGTAAACAAACCGCGCGCAATATTTATCGAGTTATTTAGCGAAATTCACTGGGAGCGTTTTCAAAGTGACGCGATCCATAAAAAGGGATACAAAAATATCAAATTCATGATGCCCATCAAAAAGATTCATATATATATATATATATATTTTTCCTATATGGAAAAGCAAACTGACAGACGATAAAACGGGCGATAAATCAGACAAGGCCGGGGCTTTTTGAGGGCCGGTTCGCAGTCGTTCGAAATTGGCATTAAATTTGTCCGACAAAAATAATCATAATTAAAATTCAACTGGTCCGTAAATGTGGCATTAACGTCGCCCCCGACGCCGTTTGTCATTTTAAAATCGTCAACGAACACTCGCGCTGCCATCGCTGGCACTTTAGTCGCGGCAAAGCGAGCGACTTTTCGCACGAGCGTACCACGTGCTCGAGATGCATCAGCTAAACAAACAAACGCTTAACTGGTTTAACGATTCGAGCGGCGGTCTGAATTAGCTCCGGTCGCTGTGTGTCTCGTGCCTATATAACGCGGAATTACTTGGCGCTCCATTAAACGTTCGTTTCATAACACGCCGTGATGTATATGAAAACATCGCGCGTTTACGTCACGCGAAAGGAAAAGAATTTTCGCCGCGCGTAACGGCAAAGCTCGTTTTGTTGTTGCTGGATCGCTCGCACTCCGGAGGGGGGCCCACGTTTAAAATTGTTGCATCGGGCTATTGTAAAAGTAATTTCATTTACCGGGAATACGCCGTGCGGCAAAAATAACAACATTTTATCGAATTCCCAACTGCAGCTCCGAGTTCCAATGATGTATTTCGGTACAGATTTTCAACGAAAACTGCGTCAACTATTCTCCTATTCGGGATCTTATGGAAGAATGAAAAACGTCAGAATCCGTAACAAATATATTATATTCGTTGCCACTACAATTCGACCAAATTATATACTATTTGATATAGCCAGACCATAGTTACGCTGAATGCTAAAAACGAATGTAGCGGTTCCGGGCGACAAAGCTCATACCTGCAATCCGATTGCAAACTCGTAACCCTCTTCGACCAACCGGTACCGACTCGCCAGCGAATATCTATTTTGTTTTCATATTCGCATCAAAGCAGATCGCATCGAATAATCGCTAACGAATGATTCCGCTTGTAATCTGTAATATTCATTACCGGGAACGGCTGGCCATTGATTCCTGCCCGCGCCATTCGAATCATCCACCGTGGTCTGGTAATTTGATTATTATTTCGGAAAAATGAACCCGACTCGGCTGACCGATCGGCAGTCCAGCTGGGGGTGTTCGATGAGATCGATATTTGTTGAATGGTTGATAAGTGGGGCGGGGGTGATCGATGATTTTGAAAAGTCGGAATTTCGCGACGAGACGGCGAGGAAGAAGCGCTGGAAATTGAAATGTAGGGATTGCGAATATAAGAGCGGCGCGGAGTTGATTTATGGCCAACGGTGGGTGCGAAAGTATCGATGGGATGATTCTTAGTTGGGATAGTTAGCCGAGTGTCGGTCCGAATGTTCTGTCCTGAATGGATGATGGTCGGAACGAACGGTTGAAGAATTTTGCGAATAATTAATGCCCGATAGCAGCTTAAACAAAGGCTCCTTGTATCGGATATTTATGGCTGGAAGATCTTCCGCTCGATGTTCCCCCTTACAACTCGGCGCATCGATTCCCCGCGAATATCTAAGGCAGGCTCTAGTTAGGTAAGATTAATTACCATGCAGGCCGAAATCCACGCGATCATCTAATCGTGCCCAGCGCGGGTCTCAAAGTGCAGCGCTGCTAAAATAATCATCAATCTGGGAAAATGACTCAGGTGAAATTGAAACTCGCCGGAGCCATCCCCGGGAAGTTAGCAAAATTATTGCAACAGTTCGAAATTGGGAAGTCCATGCGGTCGCGCGAGATGATTGTAAACACGAAGGACACTATAGTTAACACTGGCGCTGCTCCATCTGATAATCTAAGTCATTTACAACTTGTTTCTCAAACGCTCGCCGTGGTCGCGCACGAATTTAGCCTTTCGCAACCCATCGACAAGCCACATTTGCACCACCTCCACTGGCCGCCAAAGAGCAACTCAAAATGCAACATGGCTGTATTCAGTGCTTCCGAATTCACAATTCGGAAGCATTCCAATTAAATCCACCTACGTTGTCTAAGGTATTCAATGCTCCACGTCATCCCGAGCGTAATAAATTGACGATCTAAAACTGGTATCCACTGAGGGGGGTGAGCCGAAGTTAGGACCGTCTACAACCACCTACCGACCCAAATCCCCGGGGTTATTAACCAAATGCCAGCTAATCGTCGCTAAATTTATCGCCGCCACTTAATATTCCTCGTCACGGTAGCTCGCCACGAAAGAGGAAAAAAAAAAAGAGGTAGCATCATCTTACCACTGCGGTGATAAACGCTCGTACCCCGGGATCACTCGGAGCAAGTTGCGTTATTTAGCCATTACACCTGTCAACGTGTATGCGATGCATTTCAACCGCACATCGAACCCCTGTCCTATCACAACAAGCTTTGCGAAAACACCAGCACTTTCACGTTATCGAATTCGCGTCGAGGAGAGGGCGGGTGGTACGAGGGGGACCGAGGGGGAGGGGGGTCGCAAACCGAGAGCTCAACTGACGGCAGCTTCGCGATCGGTCATGCGAACAGGTGGCACATGACGAGGTACTTTGACAGTCGGCGGGCAGAGTGCGAATTATGTTATGCGCGCGTCGCGACGGCTTGACGTCGACTGAGGCGATGCTTAGCGCGCGCTTGTCTGCCGCGTCGCTCGTCGCGACGCCCCCTACCCGACCGCGGCGTCTACGCCGCCACCGGGGGTGGGGGTGGGCCGAGGCGACGGGGGTATAAACCACCCTGCGAGGGCGCCTCGACGCATCTGCCGCTGCCCGCTTCGCGGCGGTCCTCGCCTCGGCTCCTATCCTTTCCTTAACTTTCGTTCTCTGCGAGCGAGCGCGAGATACGCGCGAGACTCCGGGACTCGGCCGTCGCACTTCCGCCCGAGCGGCCGGACTCTGCCCCCCCGAACGGGCTTGTTGCATTTAAATGCCCTTTATCTCCCCGCGACTTTTTTTCTCAAAGTGGAATTTCATTTCGAACGTTGCGCGGATGATTTTATTTCGCGATTAGTCGAGGGTCCTGGCCACTTCCCGGAATGCCCACGCCAGGTTCCGCTTGGTCGGGCTGGAAATGAAATTTGACGGGGTAAGGGAGAGAGAAGGGTTGCAATTAGGGGCGCGGGCTGTAAGAAAGCACGAAGTTTAGTTGGGGGAATTTAGCGCGGTGGCCAGTGATCCTTATTTTGATGTCATAATTATATTTATATTGCGTGCATAATTGCTGTGTATTCGTACACGGGGATGAAATTTGTGTGTATTTAAGTAAAATTGAAGAGCGCAGTTTTAAGTTATTTATATGATATGTTATGGAAAATATATTAATAATAATTTTTGCGTGTTATTGAGACTTTCATTTCCTTTTTCCGCTTGAAACTTGAGAAGGAACTAAAAATAAAATATAATTATTAATATTACATAATTTTAATTATGAATAAGATAAACATAATTAAAATAAGTTCTGAGTGCAGTATGTTGAAGTGCTTTATAAAAGATTTAAATTAAAATTATAATTGTGTGGAATCCCTCAGTTAAAAAAAAAAAGATTAATTCCAGAAGCACAGGATGTTTGCAAGCGTATTTCTTGTTATAAAATAAAGTATAATATTTTATAATAAAGCGAAATCCAAATTTTTAATGTATATAATGGACAGTTTTATTAATATTGAATGTTAAAGACAAATTTTTCTTGAGATTTGAAAAAAAATCTAGAGATACGTAGTTGAATTAAATTTAAATTCTATTGATATGAATTTATAATTGACAATTGAATTAGGACAATTGAAATACCTTCAACTAATTATTTAACGTACCTTCACATTACCTAATTTTTTATAACGTGGAGCATTTAAAAAATGTTTACGTAATTGCACGATATTAAGAATTATAATTTGACTGATTCATATGTTTATAGTAGCTGAAATCCCAGGATAGATACACGCATGCGCTATCCATAAAATCGAAAAAATAATTGCTTTGTTTCAACAAAACGAGATTCAACAAAATTTCTTTTGTTTGTTCATCTTTATCTTTCTCTGTGTGTATAATTCGCGCAGCGTTACTCGCATAACGTAGTTAATTAAAGCTCTTTAACTCAATATTACACGCATATTCTATCTAAAGAATACGCAGAAATATTAAAACAAATGTTATCAAAAAGAATTTTATGAGAAAAGTATTAAACATTTTTCATTAACGCATGAAAGATTCCTCCATTTGTAAATACAAAATTGCACTGGCAAATTCATAAAAAATATTGTTAATTTAGTCTTTCTATCGCAGAATTTTAATTACATATCGATTGCATATTTTAATTATATTGTTTGCATTAATTTACAATTAAAATATACATGATATATTTTAGAATAATAAAGGAACATGTTTATTATTTTATCTATAAGTATTCTTATTTCTGTAATTAAAATCAGGGGAATGACATTTCTTAATTTATTAGTATTATTCTTTAGATTGCATAATAATTTTAGTTTGATAAGTGAAGATTGTAATTAGTTAATGTATATATATGTAATTTAAACCATTAAATGAACAATCCATGTAGTAAATTTAGCTTATGTATTTATATTACATAATTCAATTGATGACTACTATATAGGAATGATAAATTCAGTCTAACAACTCTGCTAACAAGTTATAGAGCAGTATGTTTCTTGTGGTAATTATTATTAATACAAGTGTTTGAGTTATAGAAATATCTTAATTAAAGACTATTATTATTATTTAACAATTTAATTTGCACACAATTATAAGTAGATTTTTCTGCAATGAATTTATTTTATTTCAACTACGATAAAATATTTGTTTCAAAAGTCCGTAATATATTTAATTAATTTCTTTATATCCTACCGTACATCTTACCTGTGATGAATATAAATAATTAACAATATTTACTTGTTTGTATTTAATTACACGTTATATGTCGTCAATTCATTTTCACGTAGAGTCTTCTAAATAAAGTGCATACAGCGATATTTTTGCGTTCGTTACAAAATGAAGTGGAGTAATTTGTAAATAGTCTGACGTAATTGAAATAAAGCTATTAGCTTGTCGACATCCTTTAACGAGATAATTGAAGGTTTCTTTTTTCAAAATGTTTCAAGCGTAAATTTTATTGAATGGCATTTCGTTAAAGAAACGTGTTAAAGGTTGTTCTTTATCATACGCAATATACGCTCCCCCTGATATTGAAAATATCTGCTGCCAATTTGCCGTGCATGGCAACCGTGCTATCGAAAATTATTACATTAACTAGCATTTTGTAATCGACTTGATGTTACCTTATGTAATTATTTCTGGGACACAGATTGCAAAATCATTTTACCGCTTTAACTCAATTTTGTTGTTTCTTGCGTAATTCGATATTTTTGAAAATCAAAATTGGAGTGCTAATGGAAATTATGGTTATTATTAATTTTGTTTATCGTTTCTAACAGTTTGTTATTATCTTAAAATTATGATATTGATATGACCCGTATGACGGAATATTATGGACATTGATCGATTGTTTTAATTACACTACCCCGATAATTAAAACAAGTAAGGAAAAAATTTATAAACCAAGAAATTTAACTTTTTCAATAATTTTGTTTATTAAATTTCATGATTTTTCAGTCATAATCTTTTTATCCAAATAATCTTTTATTTAAAAATAGATTATTTATTAAAGTATTTTAGAAATAAATTCGGAATAATGTGACTGTACCACGAAAATTGAAGCTCTATTTTTAAAGACATAAAAAAGGTACCTTTTTGGATATAAAATAAAAGGTAAAAATTGGTAGTTAAGGGAATCTATATTTGAACCGCAGATACTGGCTATGAGTATTTTAACACTTAAATCAGCTTTTCGATTATTCTTTTCGGGAAAATAAAATTTGTGGCATAAAAATTGCAAGATCACAGCAAACATTCCATCATTCTAAATATACATTCAAGTCATAATAATTGATAGTCATAAGAAATTTGCAAGCAAAATTTCAGTTTTTATTTTGATGTAATAAGTAAAATCAATCCTAATTTTAACGCAGTCGGGAACGAATTTTTGATGGAATCGTGTAATATGTATAAAAATGTGTTTACAAGGGATTTTACAAGATTAAAAATGATTTAATAACTTCAAATATGCCAGAAATATTTTAACAGAATATTTTTATATTTTGAAATAAAAGCAATTATTGTAACCAATGATTTTTTGTTCATAATAGATATCACTTGTTTCCAACATTACAACTATTTTAAAGTATAACTATTTAGTACATGTCATGGTACAAGTAAAGGCACCGAGTTACCAGTACTGGTGCAATATAGGGCCAACATCTGTAAGACATATCTCATATTTGATTATATCTATTTCAAATTTCGAACCAATACGGCTCCATATCTGTCCACCATAAATTAGCTAACAGTACTGTGCCAGTATCGGGCCAGTATCGGGCCAGTGTATCCACTCTATCTATTTCCCATAGGGTTTTGGCGCCATGCCCTATATATTATATCGCGTTCTAAGACAAATCTTACATAAGTTAACGATTGCGATTGATATTGTACGGAAGTCTTATTTCAAGATTACTTGCACCGGGTAAAAAAGTGGGTTGCGCGAATGCGCTTTGATAAAAAGGTATTTGTTTGCGATGATTATTCTGAAATCGGCGAAATCAAAGCGCCGGAAGAAACAGCGACTCATTGTTCGACCTCTTTCTTACTTCGATTGTTCCAACGAGGTTTCGGGAAGGGTATTGATTATACCGCAAAATATTTGATTCCACTAATGGTCGGAAAACAAAATATGATAAAAAGTGCGCGTTTCGTTGATGCGAAAAGTGCACTCGCAGTTATAGCGCGGCCACGCTTTTTTGCGCGCATCGCCCAGGCAAAAAGGGAAACAAGTCGAAACATACGAAACGCCGAACGAAATGTCAAATGAACACCGCAATAAAAAGGGAAGGTGAAATATGTTTTGCGAGAAGTGGAATACAATTCGCGTTGGAAATGCCGATTTTGCGTGTAATGTGCAACGCGCCTAATGACGCGAATCGAGCCGGTGAAATGTATTATTTTGGCATTGTTTAAACATGCCAGTTGACATTATTTCAACCACGCGCCAACCTTTTTATTATTATAAATTTGGAGTACTTCTTCATTTTTTTTTTCACTCGATATTTTTCTCCGCTATTCCGCAGTCGACAGACAAAAGTTGCATTGTGCTTTGCGCTACTCGTGAAATCTATAATGATGATAATTGTTTTACGTGGCGCGCTCATTGCGTGTTTGGCGCCCTTTGTGTTTTCTTCCCGGCGATTATTGTTGGTAATTATTTGTGCAGAAAAGTTTACTTAAAAGGTACAATTTGTTTCCGAGAATGAAAGCGTTAAAATTCAAAAGCACGTAGTGAAAACAGTTTTATATGAAATGTTTTTTTTTTTTTACTATAACATTCGATCAAAGGTGAAGTTTAATAAATTTGATAAATCAATTTTATTATTAATATCAGTATTATCAAATATTGTTATTTGTAAAAACAAAAATATCTTATTATTAACTGTAAAAGAATTGTAATCCTTTTGTATGAAATAATTTTTAATAGACTTTAAAAGCTAATATAATAAAATTCGAAATAGTTACTTTTATGAAGATATAATTACCAAATATACAGAAGTTTGCTTTAAATTAAAGCGTGAGTAATTAGTGCCGTAAACTTTGGCAAAACTCGTCCATTTTGACTCGTTTTATGCAGAGAATGTCAACACTAAACCCATGAAATATTGAGCTCTAACCATTAAATAGTCATCTAATAAAACTAAATATTTAGATATTCGGCAAAAAACGTATTTACTCTGTTTCATTTTGAAGTTGAACATTTTGTTTACATTTTTGCATCGTATCGATCCGTTGGAAATGAAATTCTTAAAAATCTATAAAAATTACCTACAAAACATAAAAATTATAAAGATAAATGTTGTATATAATATTAATAACCATAATAATCATTCATATATAATAATAACAATAACAATAAATTGCAATTGATGACACATTATTTATTATCAAATTTATCTAAGCGGGATAAAAAACATATCATATTCCTTTCGGATAATAAAGGAGGAAAGAAAGAAGGATAAAAAAAAAGGGATAAATTCGAAATAAAGAAAACTTAAGCTCCGCAAGCAAGGAAATGGTTTTCATTAATAGCAAATCATAATATTAGTCTTTCAGGACGGCGCGCGATTTAATGAAATACGCGGGGCCGATAATCGAAAACCGTTTTATTATTTTATTATTTCTCGGTGAAAGACGCCAAATTCTGACCCGCGTCCCGCTCGCACGTATATTCGCTAATTTTCCTTCAGTCCGAGGGTTATTTTGTTTTCCATCGGCGAAACTCGGTCACCAAGAATCCGTAGAAGTTGGCGAGGAGAGCGAACCGCAAAGCGCGAAATGAATTGAAAGCTCTTGCTTGGCGCGGCCGACGCGGCCCGCAACAAGGAAGAACAATCTTTACCGAGGAAATAAGCACAAATTTGTATTCCACTCTCGGCGTTAGCTGGCGTCCATTATAACTTCGACTGCGGACGAAAATTGTTCGACGTTGCACTCTTTTTTCGTCTGCTTTTGTTGTGCCGAATAACTTCGTTTGAAAGAGGCCACGGGGAAAATTTATAATTGTGTTTTTCCGAAGATTTTACGTTGCCTTGAATAACGTTCGAGTCGTCAACGTTTCACACTTTTGTCCATTAAGAGCGGAAGTGGCGGGACGGGGGGGGGTGGCAAGAAAGGCAACTTAATGACATTTTTGGATTACCGTTATAGTCGGCGTTTAAGCTTTCATTTAAAAAGCTTTCAAGTAGTTTCCAATTTTTATTCCGGTACTTTGTACGATTGTCTACAAGTTTTCCAATGAAATTGGTACATAAATAATAAAATATGACGCAAGTTGGAATGAATATGAAAAATGAAACTTTTATAAATAAATACAATGTAAAAAAAAGACAGTGCCATAAATTATTCAGACGGGGATCCAAATGGAATTAAAAAGTGAACTGAAACAGTGTTACATTTCCGGGTGTATGAAAGTGAAATGAAATGAAAAACAATTTTTGCTTATATGTGGTATTTTACTACAGTGCGCTTAAGTGGTTTTTTTCAGTTTTATACACATCACCCTAGTAGAAAAAGAATTAGGGCTGTGACTATTACCCGACAAGGAATCCTTATTCCTTGTTCCAGCCCGACAAGGCTGAAACCAGGGCTGTAACGCAAGGCTGGATTCAGAGCTAGTCGGGCATTC
>JABFPN010003470.1:0-17973 GCA_022817305.1 Leptoteleia sp. ZL-2020
GGGGAGATATCCGCAATTCTCACTTGCATCCTCGTGGATTGCATATTACTTGGGCGCAGTAATCTCGTGGCTCGTTCCGGCTGGCCAATAATTTCGTGTTCACGGAATGTTTGCCGGTCGATAAACGAGGAACGAGAGAGAAATACGGACCTAGCGGGGTGCGCCGGATTCGCAGTCCGAGGGGGTCTTCGAAATTATGTTGTTGCGGCGCTTTTCATAATTCCGATTGTAAGCCAATCGGGACCAGGCTATCCGGCCGAAAGATGCGACGTTCGACAAGATTTATCGACGGTCTGAGGTTATCGTGCGATGAATTGTAAATACGATATTTCCATCCCGTGATTCGTACGAGGAGTTAAGAAGAAGGTGGAATGAAAAAACGGGGGGGGGGGGGGTTGATGTTCGTTGGGTCGCGGTGGATTTATAATGATAACAATTTTTAGCTTATTGCTTTTACCGGGGGATTAAAAAAGTTTCGGCAACGTTCCGCCGGATTATTTTGATAATCTTAGGAGTTTGGGTTATTTTGATGATCTTTGAAATTAAATCCGGGCTTGCCCTTAGTTTTAAATTGGGCCTTTCATGGCCTTGGCATGGCCTGGCCAGTTAGTTAACCTCGTTGCTGGATTATTTGGATAATCTTACGAGTTTGAAGATCCTTAGGGAAATTAAAACAGGGCGTGCCATTAGTTTTAAATTTGGCCTTGTCATGGCTTTGGCGTGGCCTGACCAGTTAGTTAACCTGGTTGCTGGATTATTTGGATAATCTTAGGAGTTTGGAGACCCTTAGGGAAATTAAATCCGGGCTTGCCCTTAGTTTTAAATTAGGCCTTTTCATGGCCTTGGCATGGCCTGACCAGTTAATTAACCTGGTTGCTGGATTATTTGGATAATCTTAGGAGTTTGGGGATCCTTAGGGAAATTAAATCTGGGCTTGCCCTTAGTTTTAAATTAGGCCTTTTCATGGCCTTGGCATGGCCTGGCCAGTTAGTTAACCTGATTGCTGGATTATTTTGGTAATCTTACAAATTTGAGGATACTTATTGAAAATAAAACCGGGCATGCCATTAATTTTAAATTGTACCTTTTCATGGCTTTAGCATGGCCTAACCGATTAGTTAACCTGGTTAGAACCATACCTGGACCAGGCTAAATAACCTGATCGGGCAATGATTATGATATAATAGGTATTGGTATGGTCCCTATCGGGCTGCCACATTACAATGTTGATATTCTCGGGGTGCCTGGTCAGGCCACAATCGGGAAGCTTGGATGTATCGAACAATTCTTTTGATTCAATAAAAGTACTGGTACAAGTTTGGATCAATTTTGCCATGCGTATAGGACCTGGTAAATCTTACAACTAGATATGTTTTGCTTTTGCTGATAACCAAGGTCGAATCAACATATATGTATGGACCCATATCTACCCACCAGAGTGTGGCTGATAGTACTCCATCAGAATCCGACCAGTATATCCACTTTAGTAATTTCCTATAGGCTTATTATGTATCCGATATCATATACGTAATAATAACATTTTTTATTTATATTTCTCTGCTTATCTTGGCGTCGACAATTACCCTTCGTATTGATAATACCTTTATCTTCACGAATTCTTGTCTCTCCATAGATAAATGTTATTAAACTCATTGTGTGTATAATCTGAATAATAGTGATGTAAATACACTTGCAGATAATTTGGAAAGTAAGTATATTATTAACGTTCACGTGGACCACAAAATACTCTCTGCATTTAATACACGGAGTAAAAAGTAATTGTGGTCGGAAAACTTTATTGACTTGGAACATTATCGGGAAGAAGTTGGTATTTATAGGGATTTATTATAATTGTGCCGTAGATACGTTTTTCGGCGACGATTCTGCGCAATTTATCGAATCCGTTACAGCGGTTAATGGGTTATTGGAATTGTACCTTTTCTTGCCCTCAATTAATAATGTAACAGAACACAAAAAAAACAAATTACGAAGAAATAAATTTTTAATCATTTCCAACATTAAAAAGTAATGGACATGTAATCAATTAAAAATAAACAATTTTTTCTATTGAATTAAATTTATAAATGATTCAATAGTTTGAGAAAAGATTTAATAAAAATGATTGATATTGTTTTTTATCTGCTCCATATCTGTTCCATATATGTCTCATACATGTTCCATATCTGTTCAATGTTTGACCCATATCTGTTCCATGATAAGTCCCATATGTGTTCCATATTTGTTAAGTATAAGTCCTATATGTGTTCCATATCTGTTCCATATAAGTCCCATATATGTTCCATATCTGTACCATATATGTCCCGAAAATGGTCCTCATCTGTTCCATATCTGTTCCATGTTTGCCCCATATATGTTCCATATCTGTTCCATGTTTAGCCCATATAAGTTCCATATCTGTACCATATGCCCTGCAAATGGTTCACAGTTATTCCATATATATACCATATCTGTTCCATGTATTCACTATACATGTTCCATATCTGTACCATATATGTCCCGAAAATGGTCCTCATCTGTTCCATATCTGTTCCATGTTTGCCCCATATATTTTCCATATCTGTTCCATGTTTGGCCCATATAAGTTCCATATCTGTACCATATTGTCCCGCAAATAGTCCACAACTATTCCATACATGTTCCATGTTTGCCTCATATGTCCCATATCTGTTCCATGTTTGCCTTATATATATCCCATTTCTGTTCCATGTTTGCCCCATATATGTTCCACATATGTTCCATGTTTGCTCCATATATATTCTCTATATTTCGCCATATGTAAATCTCGTTATACTTCTCCCATTTGTTCCAAAGAGCACACACAGCTTCTTTTTTCCATAATCTCAAATTTAATTAACTGTTGTCGAAAACGGTCGACGCGTTTATCAATGGCCAGTGGGCGCGAAAGTCGTCCGGCTTTCGCGTTTAGAATGTAAGCGATTAATTGGCGGTAAGGGCGAGCAGACGTTTCACTTTGCTCAAAAACCATTAGATTGCGAAACAGTCGCGGGCAGCAAGATTTAAAAGCCGGCACCGCGCGCGTTACGTCGCGATTAATCGCGCAATCTCTTGCCATAAAAAGTGCATTGTGTTTGCCGCCTCGTTCGATACCGTTTTATCCGGATTATATACGACTGCGAAAATAATTTATCGCCGAGCTTATCACTTTTCCATTCCAATTTCGCCACTTTTTGGCCCCGTCAATCATAATCCCGAGAAAATGCCGGATCTTTATTTAAGAATAAAATTGATTCTGTCGAATATGACAATGAGAGAGTTATCAATTATTCGATGATTTCGCGTATTAAAATAAACGCAAAGATGAGTCATTTTAATTATTAAAAGTTTGCGAATTGAAATATGTTGGGAGGCAAATTTGTTCTTGGGTATTGATCAGTTCGCCGTTAACCGAAAATATCTTTGAAATGTTTCGGTTTTGCGAAAACGAAGAGCAAAATGTTATTGTTATACGAGTCAATAATAATTATAAACATTTTGAGGAACACCGAAATGAAAATAGGGAAAAGTAAAGGAAAATACCCTAGTAACAATAAATCATATATGGTCCATATATGGTCCATATATGAATTTCTTATTTCCTTATATAAAATTATTAAAACATATGTCCATATAAGAATTTTTTTTTCTTATATGAAATTGTTGAAACATATATGGACCATATATATGGACAATATATATATATATATAATCATTACTAGGGTATTATGAAAATTGTTGCAAATTTTTTTCTGATAAAATTAAAGAGGTTTCTTGAATTTATCCGCGTCCCTTTTCTATAAGATCATATAGCTATATATATATATATATGTTGGGATATATGTATATATATGGGATATATATATATTTCCAATTTTAATAGAGAATAACTATTCGAACCGTGGAACCGTACATAATTTCTTGACCTCCCCCCCCCCCCCACCCCCCCCCCCCCCACTCCACCCCACCACCGCATCGAGATAAGGTCCAATGATATATTCGCGAATATCGTAACAGGTAATCGAATACATCTTGCAAATAAATACGTGTTTTCAAAAGATAATGGCACGTTCGATGACCGCATTATTATTCGTTCCACGGAGCGGCTATAGTTTGGACTGGATGGAATGCATGAAAGAGTTTTCGAGGATCCAACGAACCATTGTCCATCTTGTCCGAAAGGCAACGGTTCATCGGTATAGCAGACGGAGAACATTATACATTCTTTACGATATAACTTCTCAATGCATTTTTATAACATCGCGGGATACAAAACAAGTTCACGTTGATACGATGTTTTATCAGGAAACATGCCGTTGAGAATATTCGCGGAATAACGTTCGAGCTCGTACCTTCTTAGGGATGTTCGTAGTAGAATGCTGCGGCGTTTATTACGGATATATTTAGTTACCTGCAACAGAAAAAAGGAAAAAGTACGTTATAAATAGGTTTAATGGGATCGAGATGCTTTAAAAAAAGTATTAGTAATATTTTGGATCAATTTCGTCCAAAGGTTAATAAAAAGTTGAGATTATCTTAAAGAGGAAAAGGTTCAAACATATTTTCAACGTTGTTTCAACATTCATGGAGTATAGACAAATAAATGTCAGTCAATAAAGTCAATGTAATGTTTATAACTTTAATCAGCGTCGATTTAATATTATTTAGGAATAAATTGAACGTGTTTTCAACATTGTTTAAACGTTATTTCAACGTTCCCGGGGGTTAGATGAACAGATAACAGTTAATAATATCAATGTTATGTTTATAACTTTAATCGACGTCGATTTAAAATTACTTAGGATTAAATTAAACGTATTTTCAACATGGTTTCAACGTTATTTCAACTCCCATAGAGTCTAGATAAACAAATAACAGTTAATAATCTCAATGTTATGTTTAAAGCTTTAATTGACTTCAACTTAAAATTATTTAGGAATAAGTTAAACGTTTTTTCAACATAGTTTCAACGTTATTTGAACTCTCATAAAGTCTAGACAAACAAACGACAGTTAATAATCACAATTTTCTTTCCATAAATTCAATCAACGTTGATTTATAATTAACTACGACTAAATTAAACTTGAATTCAACGTTAAATCAACGTTTAAGCAATTCTTCAAAATATACTACACATAGATTGAATTTTAAATATAAGTATTGTTCTATTAAATAAACCTATATATGCTTATACCTATATATAGGAATACATCCTTAAACATTATTTAAACGTTTATAAAACGTATCACAAATACCCTTAAAAACTCCTGCCTTTTGGATACCGTAAAATAATCCCGACAATCGCTCGAAAATTAATCAACTAAATCCAATTAACAATTGCTTTCCGACAGTCAAAAAAAACAGGGTGGTGGGAGGGAAAAAAATTATTGGCAACTTTCACGAAGAAATGGAATTTTTCATTAGGTTGAAAAGGTCCGTGGAGAACTTTTTGCCGCGTTCATTTCATAAATTTAATTTCCGCCCGTTCATTTTTTCGCTAAACAGCGCGCGGGGTCGAATCGAAATTTCGCATTTCTCGCCGTTATTTGTTTCACGATTTTTGCGGTCGAAAATTGTGCTCGCCCGGCCTGACGTACGTACGCTCCTTGCTTTATTACGTTATCTCGTGCCGATTCCGCGCAGCGATTTGGGGCCGATGAATTTTTCATGAATAAGAATCCAGGAAGACCCTAATCAAATGCTGAGAATTTTCGCCGAATCGAGAGATGAAATAACGGAGGGTCGCGCCGTTTCGAATAACGTTGTTAATCCGCCATTGAATGCGCGCGCGCGCGCGCCCATATAAATGTAGTGTCAAATTTTACATTTACGCCCGGTAATTGGACAATACGAATTGCCGCGAATTCCATTCCCAAGTAACTCCGTTGTTTATCGTGTGTCATTTCGAGCCGCCGCAAATGTAATATGTAAAATTGATTTGTACATTTCAAAATGGAAAATGCAAACGGCGATGCCGGATTATTATAAGGGTGGGGGGAAATAAACCGCGGGAATAATAATTCTTGTCAATATTTTAAAGTTTATGTTTCAGTTAATTATATTATAATATTTTTTCATATTAAAAAGAATTTTCCAGGAAAAATTATTATTAATGATAAAGTATATATCATTAATAATAATTATTAATGATAAAGTAAAAATTATAAAGAGAAAAAAAAATTTATTATTATTTGTTAATTATTTAAATTAAATCAAAATATTGAAAAATAATTAATATTCTTGCCATGAATTTACCTTTTTAAAACAAAAGCAATGTTTGTAAACATTTGGAAGGTCAAATTGATAAATAAAAACAATAATATTGTTTTGTTATGTTTTACGTCTGTTAAAATTGTTATCTAAATTTTTCTTTAGCGACCGTAATTTTTAGTCAACAGACAAATAAATAAAATGACAAATAAATTATTCAATAATTATTATTTAAAATAGACGTTTCGACCTTTATTTGAAGTCCTTTTCAATATCTTTTTCATTTCTAAAAATTATTGTTTCTTTGTCAATTAACTAGTTCACCTCTCACGAGTCGTCAAGACTCAATTTTGTGTTGTATTTACATCCATTGTTCTGCCCTTTGGATGTAAATAAACAATATTATTGTTTTTGTTTCGTTAATTTGACCTTACAGATGTTTACAAACATGGTTTGTTTACAATATTCATTCGAAAAACCTTTTTCTTCAATTTCACCCTAGTAAAAATGGAACATATATGGTCCATATATGTAAGGACATAAATAATTCATTTACAGACATACATGTTTATCCTTAATCCATATATAGCCATATATAATCGATATATGGCAATTTAAGTTTGATATAATGTTATACTAAAATCAATTATTGCCATGTATCGACCATATATGACCATATATAGATCAAGGAAAAACATACACATGTCCATATATGAATTTATTATTTCCTTACACGAAATTATTAAAACTTATATGGACCATATATGGATGTTTCATGTTTACCAGGGCACAATCAAGGACCAATGAAAAGTCCTCGAAAACAACAGCAACAAATTGTCAACTTTTGCCACAACTTTGCCGCTTTTCCCGGAGCTCTTTTTTAACGCAGGAATCGATGTCCCCGTTAAACGCAAACGAGCCGCGTGTTTTGCTAATAACGAATGTAATGCCATCAAACGAAACGTCGTCCCGGAATTAATTATTTTTCGGGGCGCGCAGATGTCTGCTGGCGCAGCGCCTAAATGCCGAGGCGGCAAACTTTCGCGTCACTTAATTCAACGTTAATGACAGTGTTTACTCGCTAATCAAATCGGCAGCCGGTATAATTTTCACGTAAAGGCGAACAATGGCCGGGGACAAGGGCCGCCTCGCAATAAGTCATCGCGGGGCCGTAATTTTCCGCCACGACGTGCGTAACGCGCCAAAGGCGGTCGATACTTTTCGGATGGCCCTTAAGTGCGAGCCGGGCGCCCTCTGTGTCGCGCTCCCTTGACGGTTCAATTAGCCCCGCCCCCTGCCCCCCCGATGGGGGAAGACCCGACCCCATTCGCGCGGGCATTAATACGAATTTTAATAACGATTATGTCCCCCCCCCTCCCCTGTCCCCGCGGCCGACATATGTCGCCATTGAAAATCGCACGGGACGAGTGTACAAATGCCCGTCCTTAATGAATCAGCGCGGCTTTTCATTATTCATTCGGAATGCTGAAATGATACGGCCGGGGATGAATGGGAAGCGCCGGCGAGGGGGCGACGAGCGCCGCTAAGCAACACGGTTAATTATTTTCAAATGGATATATCGGTTCCCCAATCCTCCTTCAAATAAGCCGCGCTCGATGCGACTACAGCGACCTCTTTCATTTGCTCGGGTCCGCTTGTGACGGTCAAATCGTGCAGAAATAAAGAACAGGATGAGTACTGCTCTTCTTTTTTTATTCGAAACGTCTTTGAAATGCAAATTGAGCGTTTTCCAAGCAGTTTTTAACTGATATTCCAATGTGAGGTTGAGCATTGTCATGCTGCAAAATCGCTTTGCCTTCTGACGTTCAAATCGTGCAGAAATAAAGGACAGGAAGAGTACTACTTGTCTTTTTTCATTCCAAACGTCTTTGTAATGCAATTCGAGTGTTTTCCAAACAGCTTTTAACTGATATTCCAATGTGAGGTTGAGCATTGTCATGCTGCAAAATCACTTTGCCTTGTATCTAATCATATGCCAGTAGTTTCTTCTTCAAAGTTCGACTAAAATACATTTGTAGTCCATAGCAACCCTCTCCCCCTCCTGATGATTTAATACCAGTAACACCATCTCTTGTAACTTACTTTGCACATCTAATCTATAAACAAATCGACAGAACTATCGGCCAATAAAATTCCGGGAAAAAGCAGGGTATATTCCCAAAGTTAATATTTGAAGTCAAAATGATTTAAAACAATCCTACTTATGTGCGTTCTTGAAACTTTAAACAAACAGAAGAAAGGATCAAGAGCGAAATCATCCCTTCAGCAGAGCAAAGAAAAAATTGCCTCCACCAGTATTAAATTTGTCCTACATCGTAGTCGTCGTATTCTCCGGATTTTCTGTATTTTACAATAACCTAATTTTGATTCCCCCACCCTTTTCGTCCGACAATTTGCTTCCTTCTCTACGTACAATTCCAGCGATCCCTGACTATTCGTGCCTCCCATTATTCGGTTTCCTTTCAAAAGAAACACGACAAGACATCTATTGCAATTTACGAAGTGAGATCACTGTTAAACAGTTTTAAGCTCGATAAATGGCGCATTGTGTACGCCGGCAAAAGTTACGGAATGTTGCTTGGTTTAAGGAGAAAAGAAGAAAAAAAAATTAGATAGGCGAAGAATAAAGAAAGGAAGAGGAGCGAAGGAGGTGCGGAAGGGAAAAGGACAGACTAAGAGGATCACCGCGGCAACGACAATATTGCTGTGAGAAAAAGTTGCGCAAGCTCGAGATAATAATTTATGTTTCATTTGTGCACGCAAACGAAACGGAAAAATAAACCGAACGTGTATAATAAATCAATGTTTGCGAGGAAAAGATGAACTTTTCATGTTTAACGATGCGGAAAAGTAGCTTGCATCGAGCCCCCCGGTCGGTCCGTCCTTCTTCCACTCGCTTACTATACCATCTGCCGTCCTTTATTTCTTGCAAATTTCACATCGAAATTGACAAAGTTCTTATCAATTAAATAAAGTTCGCCGATCAAACGATATCAGGCGTGTTTATTTAGAAGTCTTGAATAAATTATCGCGGGGCGACTTCTTTTTAACGTTTTTCATGAAAGATGAAATAAGTCGGCACTTTGTAAACTTTTTCATAAACCTTATTAAACGCTTTCATAAAAAAGTATAATTGAATTTCTTATATTTTTAGTCGTTAAGCTAATTTACTCTATCATTGCCCCCGGTGGGAAGAAGAAAAGGAAAAGAACGGATGGGAATTTGATTTTCATTCGGCACGTTTAACGCGTTTGAAAAAATAACAGAAAACAATCGTTGATTCGACGTTGAATAAACCTTCGATTGTTGATTTAATTTTGAACGAAAACATGTTGATTTAAGTTCTCGCTTTTGATGTTTACTTAAAAAATATGAAAACTCGTTTTAAATAGGATGTAAATAACCGTTGTTTCAACGTTGAAACAACGTGGAAACAAGATTCATCCGACATTCAAGACATTAATATTATTTAATGGCAATAAATCACTTATTCCGACAACTAGCTGCTGATTCAACGTCATATGAATGTTCAATGAACGTATAATAAACGTCAAAATAAGGTTTTACGCTGAATACTGAACATTTTTCACTTGAACTACCTTTCTATTGCGAAAAATGAACATTTTTGTCCTATTTTGACAACTAACTCTTGACCTAACATTGAACAATCGACTTATGAACGTAGATTAAACGTCGAAATAACGTTTAAAGCTATATAATTAACCCCTTCTTCAATAAAACTAACTTTCCAACGGTAACAATGGACAGAATCGACTTACGAACATACATTAAACGTCGAAATAACGTTTAAAACTCTATAACTAACACCCTTTTTCTATAAAACTAACTTTCTAACGGTAACAATGGTCATTATACGCGCCGACACTTAACCGTAAACTGTCTCACACTGTCCGCCACATAACCTACAAGCCGCCAACACAAAAGGCATACATATATCCGCGCGTCGCCGCATAAATTTGTAATACAGAATTGCGTTTTGTATATCCGCAGGCACATAATGTTCAACTAAATGGCAGTCAAGAGTCTTATGCTAATCGCAGACTAGATAGCTGAAGAGGAGCGTGCACGCGAATTTGATGATGCGCGTCATTGTGTGCGCGCGTGTGCGCGACCAACTGTGTTACGCCGTTGTAAAGGGCGTTTGTATTGCCGGGACCTTCTGACAGCGACTTCGCGCGCCCCAAACCCGCCCTAATAAAAATTGAAATCGGGTCGAAATAGGGTCCCGGTCGGGAATCCAAGTTGCCTGACCGGGGTCCGATCAGGCACCCCGATAAGATCAACTTTCGACCAAAAAAATGGAAGTAAAAAGGCGAGGCCCTGGCATGGATGCCATTGTGGTTAATTGTAACATGGCATCCTGATTGGGACCATATTAATACTTGGCCAAACATATCAATACTCAATCATTGCTAGTTCAGGTAATGTGTTGATACTGAATGCCTTGATACCCGAACTAAAAATTGAAATCGGGTTAAAATAAGGTCCCGGCAGGGAATCCAAGTTTCCTGACCGGGACCCGATCAGGCACCCTGAAAAGATCAACATTCGACCAAAATTATGATCCACCATTGTGGTTAATTGTAACATGGCTTCTCGACTGGGACCATATCAATACCTGGCCAATCATATTTTCGATGTATCATACCCAGTCATTGCCCTATCAGGTTATATGGCCTGGTCCAGGTATGATTCCAACCAAATAACCAATAAATAGGGCGTGCCATGCCGAAGCCACCGAAGGGCCTAGTTTTATTTTTACTAGGATATCTCCCAGCTTTGATACTCCTACTAAAAATTGAAACCGGGCTGAAATAGGGCCCCGGCCAGGCATCCAAACCTCATGATCGGGGTCAAACCATGACTTAACCAATGACATTCAACATTTGACAAAAAAAAACGAGGCCCTGGCGTGGATACCATTCTACCTATTAGTAACATGGCAACCCGACCAGTACCATACAAATCCCCGCCATTATATCCCTAATTATTACCCGATCAGGTTATTTGGTCTGGTCCCAGCATGGTCCCAACCGGGACCATTAAATGTAATCGGTCAGGCCTTGCTAAAGCCATAGAAAGACCCGATTTAAAACCGGGCTCGCCTGATTTTCAGTTTAACCCTAATAACAATTGACCGGGCGGTAACCAGGCATGTAATGGTTCGCCTGCCAGGGGCCAGGAATGGTGACGTCACCTTCCCAGGGCCCTGACTGGCCAACCATTACATGCCCGGTTATCGCCCAATCAATTTTTACTAGGGAACTAGGGCGGTCTTTCGGCTTTCTCGGAGTCGCGTTGCATGATTTATCGCCGCCAATAATGCACTCCCGCGAGCTGCGGCTCGCGGACGCGCACCTTTATTCCCGGCAATTATTCGTGACAAACTCGTTACTTCCGATACCGAGTTACGGCGGCCCGTAAACCCTCGCGAAATTACGAGCGGTAAATAACGCGACTCGCCGAGGCTCGGCTTTTTCTTGACTTTGCATCCGGCTACATTGGAGCGAGTTGACCAACACTTTGCCAATAACGAAGGCAACACTTGTGCCAATTTATTCCCTTATAATCAAAAAAATAATATCCTTGAAACTAGAGTTATTACCAAATATCCAATTGAATAAAAACGGTGATCAATTTTTCCAGTTTGGGACCACGATGGGGTAAATTGTGACAATTTTTTTAATCCACTTAACTGGACGTTTCGTTTGGAAGCAGAGTTTTATTATCAATCTCCGCAACTCGAGCAACTTTTTTCCCCCTAAAAAATTGCATTCGCGAGACAATAGCGGGGCAAATTTTGACCATATTACAACGGTTAAAATTCGCGTTAAATAAACCCCGCTGATTCGCGCCATTCAAGCGAAATTTGAATCAGCGCGCATTCATCCCGATTCCCCGGTAATTTAACAGAAACCCGGGGGCACATTGCGACATTTGCCCCGTCCTCCATTTTTGCACGAAAACCTCGGCCAATTAATGACGCGGCCCGTCCGCCGCGGTCGGGCAAAAACGAAAGCTAAACCGAACCCGGCGATGCCTCCCGTAAATAATCAACCGCGTTAAAGCGTGCCAACCGGACTCGTCAATTCGCGACTAAATGTTTCGTTGCACTTAGCGCGTAGGATACACTGGTAAAATTAAAATCGGGCATGCCCGGTTTCAGGTCGGGCCCGGCTGTGGCGTCGGTATGGCACGCCTGATTTAAAAGTTACTCTTGTAATATATTATATATATTATAAAAAATATTATATTATATATTGTATATATGTATACATTACTTGCTTATATATTATCCATAATATGTATATAAATATACATATATACCTTAGTAGGAATAAAAAATATATGAACATATATGTTTTTTTTAATACATATATGGTCATATATGATTGATATATGGTAATGATTGGTTTCAAAATGAGGAAATTATTAAAAGTTAAAATATTATATAAATTATTGTCATACATCGACCATATATGATCATATATGGATTAAGGAAAAACATATATGGCCATATTTGGTTTAAAGAAACTCCTATATGCCTAAATACGGATTAAGAAAAAATATATATGACCATATATGGCCATATATGTATCAAGGGGAAACATATAAGTTCATATATGGCCATATATGTATGAAGGAGAAGCATATATGAATATTTATGTGTATATATGGCCATATATCTATTAAGGAACAGCATATATATCCATATATGGCCATATATGTATTAAGAAAAAACATGAATGTCCATACATAGCCATATATGTATTAAGGAACAGCATATAAGTCCATATATGGCCATATATGTATTAAGGAGAAACATATAAGTCCATGTATGGCCATATATGTATAAAGGTGAAGCATATAAGTCCATATATGGCCACATATGGATTAAGGAAAACCATATATGTCCATATGTGGTCATATATGGATTAAGGAAAACCATGTATGTCCGTATATAGCCATATATGTATTAAGGAAAACCATGTAATGTCCATATATGGCCATATATTTATTAAGGAGAAGCATATATGTCCATATATGGCCATATATGTATAAAGAAGAAACATATACGACCATATGTTTTGTTTATACTAAGGTACATATATATATAAAATGCAAACAGATATACATTATTTTTCTTAATGCACCGAAATAATATCTCTACTCAATCCAGCATGGAAATTTGACCAGGGATTGACTGGTTATGTTTAATATCAATTTGGAGGTACCTGGTTGGGGTCTGACTGGGTTACCTTACTAGGTACCATAAATTTTAACTTTACCTGGAAATGTGTGGCCCCGGCTAGGCCCAGTCATGGATTCCATTAAGGAAACCTGATTGGGGCCATTATTTATGCCCGGTTTCAATTCATACCAGGGTAAACTAAGGCGTTCCAAGCCTCGCTTTTCGAACCGAAAAAAACAGGTACCCCGCGGAGTGAAACGCTACGACGTTTAACCGCGCTGATTTATGTAACGCGCCGTTACCTCTTGGTGCCGCGGCGCGACATAAAAGCACGCGCCGAGCAGCGCGCCGAGAGATTCCGATTCCGCGCGACGGGATTAACGCATCGAAAATTAATTAGTTCGCGCCGAACGCGCGAATTAAAAAGTCAACCCCCCCCCCCACCCCAATCCACCTTATTTATGTCCGCGTATCCCGGCGACCGTAAAAAAGAATAAAAAGGGGTGGGGGGGGGGGAAGCACAATAAAGGTGATTAACGCCATATTTTATCGCGCGTTCCTAAGAAGATTTTGCGCGTAATTGAATTTCAGCTTACATCGTACGCGATCATTGCCGTTCGGAACAATGGGGTTTACGATCGCGAATGTTGCGTTATAAATTCGGGCGTAAAGGAGCTTTTACGAAAGTTACTCCCGCGCGATAATTTGTTCTGCAGAATGATTTTTAATTGCCGCCTTTTTCCTCCCCTCCACCTCCCCCCCCCCACCATCTCTCTCTTTTTCTCTCTCTTTATGCCGTTATTCCTTTATTTTAGTCGCCGTTGGCGTTGTTACAGTTTGCCCCATTGAATGGTGCCGAATATGCCCCACTTTGGGAGAGTTCGATAATAATCATAAAAAAAAGGGCGCGAGCTTTCGGCGTTATAATGACGGCATAATGAATTCGAAACGACCGAAAATTTTATGGACTATTAAAAGTACCGCGCGCCTCCCACCAGAGTCGATATTTCACGCGGAATGAAAAATCGCCCGAAATTGCGGGAAAAGTTTCGCGAGATAAATTCCCCCGGCCCGAGCTTGATTTTTGTTCCACAAGTTGCCATTTGTATTCCGCGGGATCGACGGGTAAAACGTTTGTCAAGGTGCAAAATTTAAAGGAAGTTTATTTTCCGTTGGTTTTTAAATGCCTAAAGGGATGATTGGATTAAAAATATAAACAAAAACAATCATTGTGTTGATAAAAACAATAACAAACATCATTTGATATCAAAAACAATAATAAACATCACTTGACATTGCAAACAATAACAAACACTGTTTGTTGACAAAATAATAGACAAAGTTGGTTAATAAAAACAATAACAAACACTGTTTGTCAACAAAATACCAAACACGATTGGTCGACAACAACAACAAACATTGTTATTGTTTATATTTCGTTAATTCGACCTTTCGCGTGTTGACAAACAACCTTACTCGACGTTTTAATTTGAAAAACGTTTTACTCTTGAGGTCCCATATTTGTGTTGCGGCAATTTTTTCGCGCAACCGTGCCGCCGTAACATTTTTCCTCGGCAGCCGTGCCGGCATAAATTTATAAATTCGCAAAAAAAATCCCCGTTCATTTTCCAGCAAAACTTCGCTATTCCAATATCACTTAATAACAGCAAAACACGCCGGGTTGGAGGGTTGGGAGGGGGGGTGCGGGAAATTCCCCCGGCCGGCGTATTTCGCCGCGCGATTTTTCCTCCGGGTAAAGTGCATCAGCATATTTTTCAAATCTCGCGCATACAAAGGTTGCATAAAACAGTGCGCGATTAGCCGAGCGCGGCTGAATTGCGTAACCGACTCGACGTGAAATCTGCGATGGCTTCTCTGGGAACCATAAAAGTGCTCTCAAAGTAGCGAAATTTTCCCTCTCGGTGGCGGCCAAAGATTGTCATTAAGTTGGCGATTTTATCGAGGGGGGGGGGGAGGCCCGGGTTCATAACGAGTTAAAATCCAAGTTGGAACAAATAGGTCGCTTTATTGTTTCGCGATCGAAAATGAAAACAAAATTACGATCCCGCTGCGGGGAAATGAATTTTAACCCGGAAAATTTTTTCCCTTTAGGACAAAAAACAAGGACAGAAGCAAAAAAGGCTTTCAAAACACAAAATTTAAAATAACTTGTACTTTATATTGAGTTTTTAATTAAAAGGCGTACATATAGAAATAAAAATAACAAATATTGTTATTGTTATTTTGTTAAGTTGACCTTTAGTTTGTTTACAAACAATTCTTGCTTACGTTTTTAATTTGAAAAAACCTCTTATTTTTATCCGACCTTGCAATTTTGTCCTTAAAAACAAGAAAAACAATAACAAACATTGTTATTGTTATTTTGTTAACTTGACCTTTCGTTTGTTTACAAACAATTCTTGTTTACGCTTCTAATTTTGTTTTATTTTTCAGTTTTAAGGTATCCTTCCCTTCAAATTCACTCTAATTTACAGTAATAATTATCCCTTTACCCTAACCTAGTAATATTAATGCCCGTGGGGTGTAAACAAATTTTTTCATCCCTTGCTACCACCATTAAATCCAATAAAAACACAATCAGCCGTTTGGGACTTCTTTGCAATTCAAAAAATGACCGTTACAATTTGCCATTGGCGTCTGCCTCGAATGCAATTGCCGTCCGCGAGTTACGAGTTATTTTGAAACTTTTACCGCGCATAACTCAGCGCGCGTTAACGTAACGCCGATATATACGAGCGCGCCTAGTGGTAACTTTGAAGAATTTGCATGTGCAAGCGCGTTCGCGGATCGTTCGCCTTCGCGTCGGCTAATAGGACAACAAAAGGCGTGAAATTTCGCCGGGGTAAAAAGCACGCGCAGCCTGACTGCGCGATAAATTGGGAAAAGATCGCGAGTAAATCACCATTGGCCGGTAACATTTTTTCGAGATACGTCGATTAAGATGCTGCCGGGGCGTGGGCGTGGCAATCGGCGGTGCGAAATTCACGAATCGTGTCGAATTGGAATTGTAAATACATGGAAAACAAAAGGGAACAAATAGCGAAAGAGTGCCCGACAGTTTCAGCGTTCGATGCGATGAAATTGCAGGGTAAGACAAAAATAATAAGAGCATTTTGCATTGTAAGATAAGGCACTCGACGGATCGTAGGTGTGGAACGTTTTTGATGTTAAACGTTCACTTTATAATCCATGAAAAAGAAGTGTATTTTGGTACTAATATATGGAGCCATTTGTGTGACATGTTTGGAGGTATATATGCAACATGTAGGGAGTCTATATATGGGATAAGTATAGTGCCATGTTTGAAACTATATATGCAACATGTAGTCATGTATCTAGCAACATGTGCAACATGTAGGGAGTTATATATGCGACATGTATAGAGCTATGGTTGGAACTGAGTATATGACATGTAGGGCCATGTATGAAGTCATGTATAGGACATGTATAGAACCAAGTGTGGAGTTAAATATGCAAGATGTAGAGCCATGTAAAGGAGTCATATATACGACATGTACAGGGCTAAATATGAAGCTATATATCTGACATATAGAGACATGTTTTGGAACTCTATATATACGACATGTAGAGCCATGTTTTGGAACTATATATACAACATGTAGAGCTATGTATAGAGCCATATATACAGCATTTATAGGACTAATTATTCAGTTGTATATCTGACATGTAGAGCCATGTTTTGGAATTATATATCTGACATGTAGAGCCATGTTTTGGAACTATATATTCGACATGTAGAGCCATGTTTTGGAACTATGTATTCGACATGTAGAGCCATGTTTTGGAACTATATATACGACATGTACAGCCATGTATAGAGCCATATATGCAGCATGTATTGGACCAAGTATGGAGTCATACATGCAACATGTAGAGCCATATATACAACATGTATAGGGCCATATACAAAGCTACATTTCTAACATGTAGAGGCATGTTTTGGATCTATATATACGACATACAGATCCACGTATTCAACCATATATACAATAAATATTTGGCTCTCAAGTAATTTCTGCTTCATTTCGAAACATTAATTTCCTATTGGCAAACTCTTTAACATACCACACGTACACTATGACGAAATTCAAGGTGGAATAATAACACTACAGTTTTACTGCGCGAGGCGATAATTTTTTATCGCCATTTCACGTTAATTTCCATTGAATTCTTCTAGCGCGGTGCAAAACGTCGATCGTCGAAGCGTCGCCTCGAACTCCCTCCACGCGCAAAGTGCGACACTTTGGCGAGAGCGAAAAGACTCGCCAAGGATTTTGCGCGGTGACTTTTCCCGCGCAGACTCAGCTCCGCGTGCACAAAAAGAAGAGGCTACCTAAAAAGGGCAGGGGTACGGCGGGGCAAAGGGAGGGAAAGGTCACTCGGGAGATTTTGTCCGCGCTGACAAAAGAACCCACGTATCGCGTTACGGCGCGTAATCTCCAGCCTTGGGCCACATTCGCCCCCCTCCCCCC
>JABFPN010003471.1:0-17969 GCA_022817305.1 Leptoteleia sp. ZL-2020
AAAAGGGCAAATACTGTTAAAACTAAATCGGGTATTAAAAAAAAAAAATTAAAAAAAAAGTATCTGAATATCAAATGCTACAAAAATTAATTTAAAAATAATTTTAAAACAATATAGTTACATTTATACAGTCTTTTGTTAATCAAGAACTACGACTAGGCACGGCTTAGAGGAATGCGTACGGCCGTAAAAAAAGATAGTTCAAAGACTATACAAACGTAATTTTAAATAAAAAATATATAAAACAATATCGTAACATTTATATTGTCTTTACTTAATCTAGAACTACGACTAGGCACGACTTAGAGGGATGCGTACTGCCGTAAAAAAAGATAGTTCAAAGACAATATAAATGTAAATTTTAAATAAAAAAATATATACATAAAAAATTCTACGCGATATGATTTTACAAAAAAAATTACTTATAAATACCAGATTTAATTTCAGCTGAATTTGTCCTATTGTGCCAACGTACCTTTGGTTAACTTGCTTCCTTGCACCAACATCCCAAGCTATCCCGTTATATTCCCTTAAATCCCCGGTTTTTAGAAGAACGCCATTTAATAATACGAGCTCCTAACGGTTCTTCGTCGCGACACGGAATGATTCGCAACTTCAAAAACGTATTTAAAATATTTGAAACAAACGAACATCGACCCCCCACTCAAAGGTGGAATCTGTTATGACGATTAGTTTCCACTTGATTGAGTTTTGAATAATAACAAACCATCAGTCTTTTATTATTTGTGTGTATATTTTAACTAAATATCAGTAACCGAACGATTTTAATTCTAAATTCTATATATTTTTTGCTCAGTGTACAATATTTACAATATTGGACACTAAAACTTTTTAAAACTCTTGTACTCTTTCAACTATTGAATTATTAAAATACCACATAATTGTGTTACGTCAATGCTGTTATACAATATAATTATATTTTTGTTTCAATTTTTTCTGCGTATATTTTTTTCCCCGTGTAAGTTCGAAATTCATGGGACGGCGTATTAAGATTTTCTGCTTCTTTAAACAAATTAATAGATTGCACCGATTTGTTCGTTAACTGATTTCATTTAGTAAAGCGTCTATAAATAGTTTCCGTCAAATGTTTTTCTGGGCGAGTTCGTTATAAATGTCGATATTCCGTTTGAAATTTCACAATTCAATGACGACACGTTCTATTGATTTTTGGTGATTAGTGATATGGGGTGAGATTGCACTTCTCTTCTTAGTCAATGGCATACGGACGATTCTGAAGTTTACCCCACTTTATTTTGGAAACGATCGGATTTCAAAAGTTTATTTGTAAAAGCACAAAATTTGATCTATACACGCTCGGTGCCATTTCTCGATGCTTTTCGAATGGAAAAAGAGCGGTGAAAAAATAATACAAACAAATAACACGTTTGCTTATCAAAAAATATCGAGTGTATAGTTTTTCGGATCTAAAACTTCGAAAAAAAACGCTCTAATAGAAAAAATAGAAAGATATAAAGTATCCTAGTAAAATTTATATATATGGCCCATATATGTATTATCAATTCCATATATGAGATATGTTTTTCTTTAATCCATAAATGGTCGATATATTAAAATTATTAAATGCATATGTGGCTAGAATATTATATCAATTATTGCCATATATCAGTCATATGTATGGGCCATATATGTTTCCTTTTTTCGAGGACATTTGTATGAGTTTGTTTATTTTTAAAATTGCCTCAAAATACAAGCTCCATTTAACAAAGTAAAAGTATCTATTAAAATTAATTATTGAAGTTCGGTTTTATTTTCATTGTCAATTAAATTTTCGATTAATTAATTAAAGTCAATTTATTAATTAAGAATTCCTTTTTGAACCAAACAGGGCAATTAAACGTTAAATTCGCAAAAAAAAGGGCTTCGCTCCTAATTACTCGACTGCGCTAAATTATTGTGATAATGCGAAACGAGGTCGGTATTTTCTTATTCTCACCGGGTCCTTTTGGTAGCGGCTTCTGCGCTCTCGGTCCTTGTGCAAAATGAAGCGTACAGCTCGGCAATATTTCTATATAAAATTAATCCCGATCGCTCATTAAACTTATAAAAGGAAACTTGTCGTATTACCATACATTGGAAATGCATTACGCACTTGTGGATACTGTAAGTTATTCAATGAGGCTAATCGAACCCGTTTCATTCTTTCATAGTGAGCTTTAACGCGTGTAAAAATCAATATTACGCCGTAAAGTTCATAAAAAATACATTTCGCACGCGCATTAATTTTCATGGGTTATCAAGGATTGTTCATCAATCATGGCCGGAGGAGCGATCAAAATTTTATATTTAAAGGACTTCTTACGTTTGAGAGCGAATAAAAGTAATTTCTATTTTATCGCCGTCTTAATCGCTCATAGACAAATTGTTCGATTGGATTGAGAGGAGGGTACCCTTTTTCTGGTACGTTGAGAGAAAATATCTGGTAAAAATAATGAGGGAAAGAAATCTGGTAAATGAGAGAAAATAAACTATTAATTTTAAAAATAAAAATAAATAAAAAATAATAAAATAAGGAATCCGATAAGTGCCTACATAATTAATAAATGTGGTAGCAATTACTAATTATTTAATTGAATAATAAATGCACTCGACGATCGCGTCGCAATCTCGAAAACATTAAGCGCTCTTCTCAGGTGAATCGCATCTATTTTTCAGAGTTTATATCTTTTTTCTTCTTCTTCTTACTCGCGTCAAAAAAAAAGTGTGCCAATAAATGGCCGTCGGGTATTCCCCATATGAAGCGGCGCGGGCGATAAATCAGCGAGCCTATTCGCGGCTGAGAGATCTAATCTTCGGCGTCCGAGAGTCTGACTCGTAACGCGCGCGCAAGATCTCCATAAATCTGTCGCCGCTGCGCGGTTATCGCGCGGCGACCATGAATTTTTCTTACGAAAGCAACGAACTGCGACAAGGATAATGCCGGGATAATGCATCGGATATTTACAATGATTTTTGGCTGGGTGCAGTCCGTTCCCTGCTTTCGACGAAGTAGGCAAAGAAATTTCCAAAAATATTTGGAATTTAATTAATTTACCAACGGAGCAATTACTTTTCAGGGAACTTTTAAGGGAAATAGTGTAGAGATGATTTTTGGAGGATAAGTTGTTTGGTACAAGAGGAATTATTTTGTCGAGAAAATTGTTACTTAAAACTATTACGTTTAATTGAAAAAAGTGAATTGTAAGACTTAACATTTAAATGGTAAATAGTACCATGTAAAAAGTATCTTTTAAATTGCTATCTTTTACATTTAGATTTATCTAGTGTATGTGTGTATTAAAGAGAACGACTTATTTGACTGAAACTTTAAAATTCATGAGGTTTTTTTGTTTAGAAATAATGTGAATTAGTTTTAAAAAATAATTTGATTAAATAAATATAAATGTAAATACGGATAATGATTGTTATGTATACAGAGATTTGTAAAATGTTTAAAATGAATGTAACACTTTAAATTTTTTTTTCCATTCTTTATAAATATATTCTATACAAATGTTAAATTTGTAACAATCAATTTTGTTATCTGATTTAGTTTTTCGGAGAATGCAAAAGTGGGTTTTTTAAATTCAAAATTTACCGCACAATATATTGATAAATATCAATCTCATAAAATTTTATTAGAAATTATTATCATTTTTATGTTGCTCTTTTTCTTATAAAATATATTGAATGCGTTGTTTATATTTATTTTTGAACACAATATGAAAATGTAATCTGTGAAAAATATGGATATCATTTTAACAATAATATTTATACTTAGCATTCATTTTTTTTATTGCGAACTAACATTGCAGTCCATAAATATAAATTTAATAGAGAAATATTATTTTTTCTAATAAAATATAAAAAAATAACGTCCGTTTATTGGATTAATATCCGTAAATGTTTATGCACTTTTATGCGCTTTAAAATTCCGCTTAAGTCCAAACGAACGAGTTTTTAATTATTTAAATTATTCAAAACGTTGTTCCATTGAATCCAATCAATACCATTATTAGTCAATTTGGTAAATTCCATTTGAAAAGATGTATTATTCATCAAGTGAAACAATCAATTTGAAACTGAAATTAACAAATGAGAGCGACAATTAAGTTGTAATTTAACAATCATCTGCGCTATTACATTTCACCCGTCAGTTTATTTTTATGCAATTCGTATGTAACACAAACTGGTAGTGGTAGTAAAGTATCAATTAAAGCATTATTATATATATAAATCTATATATGTATATATATATTAATGATGATTTATTAAATTGTGATAGACACAGGTTTATTTCAGTACCCAAAATACAGTAAAATAATATGGAATACTATGAATTATCAATTTACGCAGAAAATAAGTACACTTGACTCTCGTTATATTGAGCAGCTTGAGGGATTAATCCGCTATAGTAAGAGTTCTCCCACCAAAGTTTTAAATGATTAATTTCACACGATTGAACGAAAATGCCGAGATAATAATACACGAAAATTGGAAAACTACTATCTTAAGTTAGTAAAACGTGCCAATTTGTTAATAAAAACAATAAAAAGGTTAATACTTTTTACTAACTTGGGATAGTAATTTTTCCACTCCTTCAAGTGTACGACCAGCTTACTGTCAATGTCAGTAATTGTTATTAATCTTTTATCCCCGTGTAAAATGAGAATAAAATGAAACAATTTATCATCTTACAATTAATCGAGCGAATAAATAATATGAAAAATAGTGTCGGTTTTAGCTGGCAATAAACAAAAGTTCAGAGTCGTTAAGAGGAGACCAAGTTGACTGTTCAATCGTAAAATTGCAATTTTTATGCACGAATCTGCATAACATCAGTCGTAACGGCGGTAAATATATTAGACGTTATTTTCATCAGCGAAGTGCGCGCTTGTTTCGCTTGGAGAAAATTACGATGGAAATATCGCGGAATCGTGTTATCGACGAGCGAACAAATAAACGGTTTGGGGATTTTCGCGGTGGCGCGCGTTACAAGGCGCGTGGGCGGTAATCGCCTATTTTTGGCCTCGTTAAGGTTATCGTTGGTTCACCTGCAGCTTTCTGTGGCCGTAAAAAATTGCGGGTTATTAACGTCACTCTAATTGTTTTAATGCCTTACAAATTACCCGGCGAGATAAGCGCAGCTTGTTTATTGGCAGAATTATCATAATTACAAGAAGTGAATTTATGATCTCTGGGTGTAATTGTAATTGCGGTTACCGAAGATACCCGAAGAAATTGCAATTAAGCGGATTTGTAAATTATAACCTTTCCGTTTAGGGTTATTTGTTATTTTTTTCTGAATCGGGTTCAGAAATGTCCCTAGTAAAAATGAATATTCCTAGTAAAAATGAAACATGATCCATATATATTCCATGTATGGTCCAAACACAGTCCAAATATGGTCCATATATGTTTTATTATTTTTTTATGATATTACAATATCACATAAGGAAATAAAAAATTTGGTCATGGCCATATATGACTATACATGAACGATATGTGACAATAATTAATATAATGTATAAAATAATTTTAAAAAATAAGCAGAAGAAAATACAAATTTTTCTATTATATATCCTTATTAAGAACCAAAATAGCAGCTTCTCGCAAACAATTTTTCTCAGTACAATATTAATAATTACCTTATTTTTTAAAGTAATCTAAATTGTATATGAAATGAAGTTCAACTGATCATTATCTAAGTGACGAACTCTTAAATCGATTCGAACACGAAAGTACGTGAATAAAAAATTGTTTGCGGCCATCAACTAAGTTGATTTAATGTTCAACTCTCTGACATCGAGCTCACTGGTTATAATAATGTAGCCGTTCTATTTACAATTATCTTGTAATTACATCGGCAAGTTTGGGATTAAATTGTGCTGATTATCGTTAGTGCTTGGTCAACAATAGTTCTGAAATTTCGTAACCATTAGCGTCAAATTAGTTTAGCATTTGGTAAATATTTTTCGCCAATAATGATGGAACGAAATTACCATGCCACTGAATAAAGAAAATGTAGGTTAAATTAAAGGGTTGATTTTAATTGGTACTTTAAATTATTTATTTATATCCCATCTATAGGTATACATCCATATCCCATCTATTGATATAGGTCTATATCCCATCTATATGTATGGGTATATATCCTATCTGTAGGTTTAGGTCTATATCCCATCTGTAGGTTTAGGTCTATATCTCATTTGTAGGTTTAGGTCTATATCCCATCTGAAACATGGATCAAGTTACTCTAAACCGTTCCAATATTAGATTTTCAAAGATTTTATCGGAGTATCGTTTAAACTATTTCTAAACCAATTTTGGACTTTTATTTTCACGAAGGTGTATCCGTTCATAAGTGAATTTATATATTCTTGTTGCTATTTTTGATAAAACGAATTATTTGTTTAAGTGTTGGTACTTGGTAAGCTTTCGAAATCGTAATTGTATTATTGCATCTTACCTAAATTGGAGTACGTGACAAACAATTAATTGTACAAGTTATGAAATAGTTTTCATACGTGTTGGATATCCGTTTCGTTGCTCGTCGCAATTTTCAGTACTCGTGTAAACCAAATAGGTGTATTTCTGTTAACATTAATTTGCACAGAACCGACACAGTGTCATGGCTTCTTCCCGAGAATCTCCCCACTCTCCTCCCCGGAGTTTCTCAAGTTTCCGACGTTATCATGCAAATGTGGCTTTTCTATCAAAGTCGGTTGCAGCTGAGCGGTTCATAGTCAACGTCGCAGGTTTGACTTCAGATAAAGTTAACTTTACGGTGACTATCATCTTATTTTTGCAAAAAAAAGAAAGTTTTCCATTCGGCAGCAATTTTGCGTTCGCTTTTGCATTCCGGTGCGTTGCATTCGGATGCGAATTTTACACGTTTGGCAAATCAAAGATAACTTTCAAGTTTTTGACAGCTGTTGCATTTTCTTATTAATCACAGTCGCACATTTTTAGTTACAAATAGTTCTTTAATGTAATATTTAACAATTTATAAAAATTTAATAAACATTTTTGTATGAACGCTAATCTTTATTTAAATCTTTCATTTTTATTTATTTTGTACAAGATATTAAGCTATGTTTATTTAGTATTTTATTTAATTTAACCAAATATTTATCAATAAAAGTTAAATTTTATTTTCTATATATTGATCCTACTGTAGAATTTATTACGCAATTTTAATAAATATTATTTGTTGCAATTTTAATAAAATTGCTTGTTATAACTAAGTATAAAATTGTAGTTTTATAGCTCTTTTTTTATATATACTGAGAAAAACTGCGTTAAAAGTGATTATACTGTATGAAAAAGTGGGGACAACGTTCGCTTATATGTTATATTTATTATATATTATAAGAGGATATAAGATAAACAGCCATTTTTACTGTATTATATTATAGAATCTCATAAAGTATGTATGTTAAATATGACAAGTAAATGAACTTTGTTCCCACTTTTGTAAACAGTATAATAACTTGTTTCACAGTGAATATATATTTGTAATAATTTTGTTTTGAGAAGCAAAGTTTCGAGAAGGTATTTTCAAGTTACATTTCATTAGTTCTCGTAGTTTGATTTGTGGAACACAGATGATTGGCAGTGCATTTCAGCTTTCTCTGTGAGATTCCAATAATGAGTTATCAATAATAAACCTTAAGATTAACGTTACCTTGGAGTAATCTGCTTGTAATGTCAAACCGAGTTATAATCTCGGTTTTATTAATTATCATCTTAATTAAGTTAATTGATAATAATAATAGTAATAACAACAAATATAATGTTGAGAATAGTAAAGTTAGTAATGAAATATTCTTATAATATATTATATTTAAATAATTGTAATTAATTTATATTAAACAAATAAAGTTGAATGAAATTTAAAAGAAGATTATTAAAGAAATGAATTAAATAAATGTCAAAGTTACAAGTTGATTTTACAAGATTCACAAAAACCTTTTGAGTTATCTCACAGGAAATTTGCTTAATAATATTTGCATGTATGTAACTTAAAAGTACACAATCAAATCCTTCCGTTGCAATTTTACGGAAGATTTTAAAGGATGCAAGGCTTTTTCAAATTTAGCTATTTTCCTGTCGTTGAATTACATTACCAAGTACAAATGTAAAGCACTCCATACTTCCTTTATAAGAAAATATATTTTTTAAGATATAAATGCAAAGTGTATTGCTTTGATACATTAACGTACATAATTTGTAGAGATGAAATGTAATAAGGAGAAAAACATTCTTTTTGTTGAATTTTAATTATTAATCAATCAACGTTCATAAAAATGTTTTAATTTTAATTCATATTAATATTTAATACGTAATTAATTATAACTTAATTACTTTTTTATCTATTTAGAATTACCATATAATAACTTAATTTATTATTAATGAATTTTTTAGTAGTAAAAATATACGGTATACAATAATAATTCTTATTGTCATTGGTATATAATTAGTACATTTCATATCATATATATAGCATTAATATTAGATTACAATAATGAATATTATACACATATTTTATACTTTTGATTTTTAAAATAAAAATTCCATTTATAATTCCTTTTTTTTATATAATGTTGTTAAAAAATTTAAACACTTAAGTTGCTTTAAAAATGTACACGAATTACTTTTTTGAATTTTTGATATATGATTTTTCAACGAAGTAATAATGATAATAATAACTGTGAAATATTTCACCGTCGTATAAATTTTTGTATATTCAAATATTCAACGAACGAAACATTCCAGTGAAATGAATATTCAGATATTTCGAATAATAGTAAAAGTAAGTGATTGAGTCGTTACATAGCGAAAAAAATTTGATAAAAAAATTATTAATAATTAGAAAATATTTTACCAAATTGTAGGATAAAGTAATGTAAAAATGAAAATGTATCAAGAATTGTGAAACAGATGCTGAAACAGCAATGAAAACAAAAATTACTAAAAATCTTTGATATCTTTTTTGTCAAATGGCTCAATAATTTTTATCGAACTTTCTCTTCATTTTTTTCTCGATAGAATATGAACACACTTTAATATTTAGCTTCTCAACTTCCCTCCTTCATTTTTCTCGTTTATTCCATTTATTATTTTTCTTATTTTTCCTCTATTTCTTGTTCTCTTGTTTTTTCATTCTCTCAGAAGGACTTCGGACAAATTCTTGAGAAGTTATTTAATTGATTTATCGATAATACAACATAACAGTATTTGATGGTTTATTAAACTTTAGTCCCACTATGTTATACGAGTATCTTCCAATAACTTATCCCCTAAATCTAATGTCGGTGATTAGTAACACAGGAACATTATAGACGTAATGAATTTCCGAGATTACAATAATACGAGCAAAGTGAAAAAGTGCCTTATATACTGTGATTGTTACAACGGCAACTGCGAGAAAACTTTGCACTTCTAATGAAGTGAATGTATATATATAACAAAGGAAGTAAACCAATGAGACAATTTGAAAAAATTTATTTTTAAAATTAAAATAAAAATTCCAATAAGTATGGTATAAAAAATTAAAAGCAAAACGTATCGGTAGCCCCGCAGGGCTACCAACATATTTAACTTTCACGATGAATAAAATATCGTACTCGACTCGATAAAAAGTGGTTTTAAGTTGGTACCTCTAGGTCTTTGACTCGGGTTACCAACTTAAAACCACTTTTTTCCTCGTTAAGTAATATACTATTGCAGACGTCGCAGACGATATCTTCCCAACTTCAAAAGGTATAGTAATTTTCAATACCCCCTTGTTTCGCTAATATCCGAGGCACGTGCCCGAAGCATTAAGAAACGGTAATGAAGATGAACCGCATGAAACGGCGCGCGCGTTGTTCGCCTCTTCTCCCCCCCCCCTTCCCCTTTGCCGAGTCCGAAAATAGCCGCTGTTTAAAGTTAGACGTAAGGGATTCTTCCGTAACGGCCACGTTTGTATCCGCGATAGCGAATTCGCAGGTCGGTCCGCGGCCGGACCACCCCCGGGCCGCCCGGAGTCAACTCGGTGTTTTCTTAGCGTCGTCGACGTCGATTTTCTTCTTTTGAGCGCCCCGTCGTCTCGCGTATTTATACAGAATCCGGCGTTTCCGTCTACATTTGATGTTTGCTTTGGCATTGAATCAACGATATATATTTGCCGTCACCGAAGCGTTCAGACGCGGCGTGTCTTTCGCGAAGGTCGATTGTACGGCCCGTAAAGTAAAGCTGAAAACTCGGGAAGCGCTTTCAGGCGGCGCTGCTGACGCGCCGATGTATACATACCAACACTGCAACGGCCACTGCCATATTAACTGAATAAGCGGGAAGTGTGCCCGAGACAGACTGATTCTACGGGGTATTCGTGTCCTTATCCGATTCCTCCACGCATGCGCATCGAATACTAAATCACGTGAGGTACAGTCTCGTTAGAGAAGTTTTTTTTCTCGTTATTTCATTCCCTTTTTTGTTGTAAAACAAAAGTGCAAAATCTTTAGCTAACCTGGTGAAATATTGCTGTGTAATAATTTATACAAATATTCACTTAACAGTAATATTTTATTGCACAAGTTAGTAAAAAAAAGATGTATAAATAAAGTCCTCAACTCTTCCCATTATTATTATAACATACATTAAATAATTCAAACGTTATTTCATCTGAAAATATAATGCGTTGCGGTAGGACTAACTTTTGACTTTGACAGTACAACAAAGACAGCATTACCCCGCGCTCTATCCGTCTCTCTCGGTCCGCATTTCGAGCGTCAGAACACGTTCCAGTATTACTACATTTGAGTGGAGCCCAACGAAATATCGCACCGTTTCGCAGTCGACTCGTTGTGTGTCTGTTTATAAAGACTTTTTCCGGGGTGAAGAAGGGGCGGGAAGGGGCGGTGCGCGCAGCTTCCGAGCTGCCGAGTGTCGTCGAACTTGCTTCACGGTCGTATCAAAATAAATAGAAATGTTTTCGCCGATGCCGAATAAACGGTCATCGACGATTTATACGTATCCGGGAATCGAGCCAGTTTGTTTTACAGTTGTTACTGATATTTCGTCCCTCGTGCGCTCGGTGTATTATAAATAATGCTTCGACTGTTTTACTTCGCATTAACGTGTGACGTGAAAAGAGACGAAATGATGCCTCGAAGTTTTATTTTATTAATGGTATTAAGAGAATTAGCCTTTATTTCTCGTTCTTTTTTATCTTTCTTACTTTTAAAGAGTTTTATTTAGATTGAAAATATTGGGTGATATAATTTGATTGATGATGATTCCTCAGAGATTAAACTTTTTTTATTCACCTTGAAAATAAAATGTATTGGTAGTACGCAGGGTTACCAACACATTTCACTTTCTCGGTGAATAAAATTATTGATTCAATTCGAAAAAAGTGGTTTCAGGTTGGTAGCCCTATGACTTTGGCCAGGGTTACCAACTTAAAACCACTTTTTTCCTCGTTAAGTAATATATTATTCTTCTTTTTTTATAATTTTCATGATAAGGATGTGCGAAAGTTGTAAAGACATGGGAATCGCGGTACTGGGAATTGAAATGGCTCATTGTTAGTAGATCTACTTAATTATTGCATGAGATGAAGGCAGTGACGGTTAGAAGATTCATATAATATTAACGAAATTTCTTCGTACTCAGTAACTGTAGTGTATCCCGCATTAGCAATATAAATAGTAACTTTTTAACTATTTTTCTCTCCGCGTGTAGTGGCATCGTAAATTGTCCTTCAATTTCTTCAAAATAAATACACTTCTTGTATTAAATGTTACCTAAGACAGATAAATTACCCAGGAATACACCAGAAATATTCATGGAGCCGGACATTAGAATATTTCCTAGGTATATTCAGAATATTTTCAGAATGTACCAAAAATATTCTTTGCTACTGTGGTGTATTTAATTGCCTTGCTTGGGAATGCTTAAATTATATATCTTCTAATTTCATTCATTTATCCAGCCTGAATTGATTGGAGATTAGTTTGTGTTGAATATAATAAATTATTTATAATGTGTAAAGATACGTAAAGATACGATATCTGTTTTAGCAACATAAAAATAATCAAGCCCATTTCCAGTTATTCGTAATACGACGCGACTTCAAAAGACAGCTTGCGTAGGATTTTACACGTAAAAATGCCTAAAACATGCGTTTCCGTGAAATAAGGAAATAAAATAGGATATTGTAAAACGAGGGAAGAAGACTTTGTAGCTGATTTAAAAATACGCGCGAACGCGTAAAAATAATCCTTCGTTATTAAGTATACTTAATTTCATTTACAATTTTTTTTAGAAAGGCACTAATCGTTTATTTATATTTCATCTTTCCCAGCTCGGGTTAACGAACCTACAAATTTGTATTTGTAGCTTTGAGCAGAAACAAACAAATTAAGAAACGAAAATTACATCTTAAAGTATTACATTAATTTCGACTGTTTAAATTTACGCGCCAAAACCAACTTCCGTTTAATATACTTGAAAACGCAAATACAAAAGAATTCGTTATGCTTTTTTAATTGCGCGAATTATATTAATTAATTAAACAATTTATTATTAATTAATAGTGTATAAATGGTGAAAGCAATTAAAAATAACAGAATATATAAATTAATAATTGTTATATGTCTGTTAAATATATATAAAATGTTATATTTGTATTACGTGCTATTATGACAGTCATTATATTTTATTTAGTAATTTTTAAGCGGGCTGTGTTCAAGAATTACGAGGCGCATTAGAGCAGCCTCTTGAAAATGCTATTTGTTCGTATGGTAGAACGTGTGAGACAAAGATGAACAGCGTGACGCTATCGCATTTACGAACGCTGTTACGAAGTTGCGCGAAACGACGGTAGAGTTTGTAGTCGCGACGTAATCGAAGCTTCTTTTTTTCGTTCGTTGGCGCGTAGGCTTTTTTCGAAGTAAAGTTCATACTTGGTACGTATAGATACTTTTCTTAAGAAGAAACAAGAATTTACTTGCATCTAAATGCATCAGATTAAAATTGTCTTAATAAAAATTGCGTCTCGTACCAAGTACGAGCGTTACTGCGAAGAGTTTTAATTTTTGTCGAGCGTGTCGGGCGAAATAGAGGTTAAGTATGGCCGCGTCGTGTCTGTCGAACGTTTATCGTTAAAAACTAGTTTTTCGCGATTTTCGGGTTGGGCAAGAGTGTCCGTAAGTACCCATAGAGAACACAAGTGGCTGCGATTGTGTACGAGGAAAGATGACTACCATTACAGAATTTTATTGCTATTGAAAGATCGAATTCTGTAAGTAGCCATTGATAGATGTATTTATTATAATTAATATATTACTTCAATTATTTAAAAGTCCTATATTATGAAGGATGCATTATTTTATAACGTATAGATTATTTTATTTTTTTTTAAATTTAAAAAATGCTTTTATTATTAAAATGCTCATTTAATTTTTCACATAATTCAGAGTTAATAAATAGTAATATTATTGGTTAGAATAATAAGTAATTATAGATGATTGTATCAAGTATGGATAATTGATCTAATTATTTAAATAACTAAGAATATTTTTACTAATTTTAAATTAATTTATAACATTTGGTTTAAAACTTGTATTGGTATAAATATAACCTTTATTTGAAACATTTTTAAAACTGACAATGATTTTTTATTCTATTGCAAATTTTGTACTAGAATTCAAGTACTAATGAAATTTTAACAATTGTCAATTTGGCTTATTTGTTATATTATCATAAAAATTGTTTTGACGTATCTTTTTCTTTTTGTGTATAGAATTAGGAAGTATTTTTGGATTCTGTGACAATTGAAACAGTCGACAAGAAGGATCCTTTGAATGATCTTTATTATCTAGTTCGCTTTGGATGACCCTGCGTCGATTTGGGAATTGTCAAATGCAGCGTGAGGCTTCTGTCGTTTAACATTTGAATGAGTGGGAACGAAATTAACGCGTTACGTCGACGAGCGAAGATGAGATTGCGGACGTTGTACGCGCCGATCATAAATCAGATGAAAGCTTGACGTTATTCGACCGACAGCGCGTGGACGTTAAATTAAAGGCGAACAAGTTCGTTTGCCTGGAACTTACCATGCCTTATTCACATTCCCGTCGAATATAACTTTGGATTCATTATCGTTGGTCTTAGCGAAGCGTGTGATTGCACATGCGCCTCAAATATAACATTTATTGTGGACAACATTCTTTCAAATGAGAGTCATCTTCTTTTCATTAGTGCGACAAAGAAAAAGGTAATGACAAATTATAAATTCAACAGTGATATTTATTATTTCACATTGAAATTCATTGATGATTGTTATATAATTTTAATATTAATTTTTCAGTTAAATTCAATAATTCAGTGGAATATAATTAAATCTACTATTGTTCTAATGCTTGTGCACGTTACTTCCCTTTTACATAATAAATTACCGGAATTTTGTAGGTATAAATTATGCCGCATAGTTTAACCAAGAAGTTTGAACTATGTTCATACGAGTGTCTTGCATCGATTGATTATTATCAGTCATTGCTTCAAGCTGACTGCAAAAACACGTGGCTCGTATATTACTAACCACATCACATTTCACACGCTTCTCTTTTTTCTCCCCTTTTCTCTTTCTCCGTGCAATTTTTTTCCCTTTTTATACATAATAAAAAACTTCATTCTTATTTATTCATGTTGAAGTGAATTTAGGACGTAGAATGCAATATTGTTCGTGAAAACATCGCGCAAATATTATGTATTCATTCAGAGAATGTACATTCCATCAAGTTATTGGTTCTTTTTCTTTTGTTTAGTTCTTCTGAATTTCAACCCGATAGTTTCTGTGTCAAATATATTTGAAAACAATTTGGCAACATTCATTTGGTTGGGTTGAAAGTCCCCTCACCCATTCATGTGGTTAAAAGTTGTGGTAAAGCAATAAAAAAAAGTAGAGATACGTGTAGAAAAAGTTATGTGTGATAATATTGTTTAGTTTCAGGATAAAATAATTGTTGTTGGAAATTGTTCGTACATCGGTGTTGTCGGGATTGTTTTATTTAGATAATTTTTTGAGGCTTTGTGAAATATTTTGCAAAATAATCCAACTTAAGTTATTTTAATAAATTGCCATTTTATTGTTTACATTAATATGAGATTTAGAGGTCACATTATGGAATGATTTTCACGTTCATATTATTTTATTGCCATTTCATTTATATTATGCTTCATTTTGAATTCACTAATTATTACATTATTATGGTACCATATTTAATTTTACACTTTATCAGTATCTGCATTTTTTAATGCATTTCAATTTACAGTACCAAAGTATATATTAGAAAATTCTATATGTTCTTATTTTGTATAACTTATTCATCAAACTCTAATACATCAATAAGTTCCCCTCATTTGAGAATCATCCGTACTTGTCACTGTTATGTCCTGATGACATAATTTATTGATTTTGCCAATCAGATCTAAACTATTAGTTTCTGTTAGGGTCAGTTTATAATAAAGTTTTGTTATTAAAATTGTATATAATTGATGATGAAAATTATTGAGGTTCTATATAAAATGCGAAGAATTTGTGAAAAGAAATCATTAATTTAATTCTGACTTTCCTCACTATAAATTAAATTAGTTACGTATTTATCATATTTTTATTTTATTTATTATTTTCAATGCATTTGTCCCTTTATATTTGTTGTATTATAATACAACTTGCAATATTTTAACATGGCTTTATATTTTTTTTTGCTCATAATATGTTCAGAAGTTTCGTTGTATTTACATATCACAAGATGTCTCTGTCATAAATTATTATTATCCAAATTACTCTGGGATCATTAGTAGCGTTAAGGAGCCTATTAATGGTTATCTAATTTGGTCGCCATATAAAGGGTCATTGATAGATTAATATGAGGACAGAAAATCGTTAGACAATCATCAGTTTGTTAGCAACATTCACAGGGATAATTTGGTACCTTAAGTAAATAGACAAAAGTTAAATATTCTATCAATTATTATTGCACTTTATGGCATTTGTAGAATTAATTTCTTATCTCGATATTATTCCTTTAGTATGATAAAATCTGCTAAAAATGTATCAAATATTACTGTCCTTTTTACTAACTTTAACTTTATTTCTTCTATTTTTACCATTCTTGTATGGGGGAAAAAGAATATAAGGAATTTATCTGCAATTCATGAATAGTAACTAGTTTTAAGACAAATTATGCGTTTGTCACCGCCTGAGTTATGATTAAATACAAAAATGGTACTAGCAATTTGTGTACTTAAAAATTTTATTATAATCATTAGGGCGCAAATTGTTCTTGCCGTCAATCCATTCAAATAGTAAGCGCTTAAAAGCCCGCGCGATAAAAAGCTCAAACTTTATATAACTTTTTAATTTAGTCACCTGAGACAATTTTTTCCCCACCGCAATAATTTTTCTTTTCGATTGCTTTTTATAATGCCAAAGTGAAGGGCAGTTAAAGCGCGTCAACTTTACTTTCATCCAAATTTATAAGTGCAATTTAAGATTCATTAGAACTGTAAACTCCATTCACTGTACTATCCGACAAAGTCATAAAATACTTTGTTTATTTTAATTTTTTTTTATAATTCAATCATTTCATTTCTTCTAGTATAGGGTACCATATATAATCTTTGCAACAAACTTTAATTATAACTCGGTACCTTTTTATGACAGTGAACAAGAAAAAAATATTAAAGCATTAATTAAATTCCTTGACGTGCTTTAATAACAATTAGAGTTGTCCTGAGAAAAAAAGTTGGTGGTAAAATTGAAATTAATTTCTATCAATTCAGGGATATCTCTGAAGGGTGAAAACTTTTACTATTAAAAATAGTAAAAGTCATGATAAAGGCAATTTCTAGTATCTTTGTGCTGGATTTTTAATTTCACTTTTATTTAATAGAAACAATTACTTCAATGTATCTTTAAATTGATATAAAAAATAGTAATTTGTGATAGTTCTTTGCACCCCGGTGTATAATCGTGAATATATATTCGTGTTCAATGGTGCTATTCGTACATAAAATGTTTGCTTCTATTTTAAAGCTATTTGGGTGTGTAGGCATAAGAACTGAAAGTCAAAGCTGACGTTGAAATGAACTCTAACAGAGTGATGCGGAGCGTGTGATTAACGAGCAGTCGAAAATTCAGCATTCGAGTTCAAAATTAACAATTATCTTGGAGAACAAGCGCATTGTTCGGGATGGCGGTACGCGTTTGGCAGTAAAGTTGAGTTTACGATGGGCGCTATGTAGTTTGCGGTCCGCTTTCTCACAATAATTATGAGGATATATGTGGTGTACATATATGGAAGACGCGTTGCGCAGATTATAACCGATGTGCCTATAACAGAGGCCCAACGACAAAGCACCCCACTTTACAGTTGCCAACATTAGGGAATTAATTTTGTAACACGTCGATACGGAAAATCTCTTACTTGTTGCATAATCCATGTACTGTTAACAATCAATGCGACGCACGAATCAAGATCGCGCTTATGCTTAGCGTCTGAAAGCGATGACTCAACTTGTGATGTTAATCTGTAGCTTTTATTAATGATTTAGTGTAATAGTATAGACACGCTGAACTTTGCATTTCCTACGAACTTGTAGTTCTTGCTATGTTTTGCATTGAGAGTAATTTATTAGTTATTTGCTATTATATATTAATAATAAATATTTATAAATATATTATGAAGTAAAAATTAATATAAGAAAGAAGCAACGTACGTCGACGGTTGAACATATTTAGAATTGTTTAAATTAGTTTTATTATGTATTATACACTGAGAAAAATATAACAGAAAAAATTACTGTTTTTAACTGTATTTGAGCCACATGTCCGTCTTTTGATAAAAATTACCGTTTTTTAACAGGAAAAATTTCGGTTTTATCTATAAATATGACAT
>JABFPN010003472.1:0-17968 GCA_022817305.1 Leptoteleia sp. ZL-2020
ACAAATACCAAGATTGGGCCAACAATCGGCCCAAGCAGGGGAAGGCATTACATTCATAGCTAGAGCCAATATTGGTTTCATAGTTAGGCCCAATATCGGCCTGAAATTGTTCACCATGGGTGGGTGAACTTTGGTGGGGCCTGTAAAGGGCCAATGATTTAACCAGGCAAGCCAAGGTAGGGCCCGGATTACAATCCGGGCATGCCAGGATAAATTTTTACTAGGGAATTTTCAGTTATTTAGAAAATTCTTGCGGTGTCCGAAAAAGTTTGCAACTGTCTGAGAAAATATCAAAATTGAGACTGCTGATTTTTGCAGACATTTTTGCAGACATTTGTAGACTGTTTGGAGAAACTTTCAGACATTTGCGGACTTGATTGCAGACGTTTGTGGACTTTTGCAGACAATAAATTTCCACAAGGGATATATGCGAAAATTCGCATATATTTAGAAAATTCTTGCGGTGTCTGAAAAACGCTGCTACTGTCTGAGAAAATATCAAAATTGAGACTGCTGACTTTTGCAGACATTATTGCAGACATTTGTAGACTGTTTGGAGAAACTTTCAAACATTTGCGGACTTTTACAGACAATAAATTTCCACAAGGGATTTACCATATCGAATGGAAAATTTCTTTATAATTGGTATAGTAATTATGCTGATACCATAGACGATATCTGTCAGAACTCATATGGTATAGTAATTTTTAATATAACTTTTTTCTCAGTGCACTGTACCCTGTGAAAAATCCCTCCGAAGGATCCTCCAGAGGTTCCACCACAGGTTCCCCCGCAAGTTCCCCCGTAGATTCCTCCGGAGATTCCTCCGGCAAATACATTCAATTGAAGTCTGCATATGAATTTTAATGCAATGTTGAGCAATCGTTAACATCTATCTGTTTTGCACCACTTGAAACATATTATATCTTTTACGTGTAAATATACGTTCATTTAACGTTCAAATAAATGTTGAAAAAATATTTGTATAATTGTAACGAATATAAAATTTGAATACCTATTAGCAACATTTAAAGTCATGCAAGTAATTGGTTTTACGTGAGGTTTCAACACTTGTAGAAGAATGTAAAAGTTATTTTCTGATTTTCTTTTGTCATTCAGTTGTAAAATATCCACAGCAAATACTCTAATCACTCCGAAACTAGATCCACAAATTAACGTACATCCGGATGGTTCAATCTGATTTTATTTTATTTTTCAACTCATATTAAATATATTCGAATGAAATAATCCCTCATTAAAAATAGTATACCTTCTACAGCATATACAGTATAAAACTATTTCTAAATTTAATTTTGATATGACAATTTTTATTAGAAATATAACTTTGTTTCCATTTTTTTTTTAATTTTTATTGCTATAATATTATAATTAAAGTAGTTATTGAAACTTATCTTAATTTTCTCTTAACTATTTATTTAATTAATTTTCTCTTAATAAATTCATAAATATATACATATATTTATGACAAATGAATTATAAAGTTTTTAAAAAGATTCTTAATGCAATTTCACAAACACTGTAGACCTTATTTTCAAGATATTAGAAAGTATATTATTTTTTAATAATACTCTTTTTAATTGTAATAAAAAGATAAATTTCTTTTAATTTACCTGACAAGGCAGCCACAAAACTTGATTAATTGGTTCATTAAACTTGCGAGCAAAAATGAGTTTATTGTTAAAATAATCATATATGTGAATTCTGTTATCATTGCCACATGTAGCTACAAATGGTCCCCATTCTGCGACATCCATATCATTGATTTGCCCAGCGTGACAAGATAAAATTTTTATAGGAGCCTGCGGCACTTGTTGTGTATTAAGATCGACCAACCACAAACCGCCGTTCCCGTCCTATAAATTAATGTATTTATTTAACTATATTCGCTGCAACTATACCCTAACATCTAAATAATATTCCAGAAGATTCCAAAAATATGTCTGACTCCAGAAATATTTATGGTACATTTCTGGAATATTAAAGAAACACAAATCACCCAAGAATACACCAGAAATATTTCTGGAGCCGGACATTAGAATATTTCTTTGGTATAATCAGAATATTATCACAATGTACCAAAAATATTTGTTGCTATTAGGGTTATACTGTTTAATTAAACATTAATCGCGACATCTGCCCTTTATAAAATGTAATGGTACTTGCCCATTTTAAATGTATAATTTAATTATACGTGTTAAAGTACTGTAACGTAAATATCTTCTACCAAAATATGAGAGTTCTATTTTTATAACTTACCTGTGCATACCAAAACGTATCTTCTGCATTGCGTGGGTCTTTCCTTTGAATATACATCAACATGGAATTATTTTGGGCATCTTTACTTTCGCCAACATAAAATTCATACGTAGGTTCGATTTCCAGGAATCTGTCATCCTCGGGCGGATCGGCATAATCAATACTTTCGTAATACCATATGCGTATCCAACCATCCATGCCTACGTGCAATTTAATTTTAGCATAATATTGAACTTGCATACAACATTGTGGTAATTTGCGAATTAAATTAATCATATCATATTCATTTGATTTTCAATATTAATTAATTAGATAATCAAGTTTTAAAACTCATAAGCAATCGCACCTACACTCAGAAAAAAATCCGGTTATCGCTACTGCATATGTGGAGTTGAATTTGGAGTCAAATGTACAAGCATGTATTTGATACAGCTACCCATTTAAAGTTGTCATAATAGTGACAGATAGTAAGCAAAAAATAGATTATAAAAATTCTTGATTAAAAAATTGTGGTCGTAAACCTTTGAAGCAAAATTTTTCCAGTTTAACACATATAGTTGATGCATTTTTAATTTAGATTATTATACATTTAATTCAGATGCTGTACATAATTTTTAATGAACATCTGAATATCTTTTACATTACAAATTGAAGTTTAACTCTAAGATTATCTGTGCTTCATTTGTTTACTGTAATCAATTTCAGTTAAAGTCATAGCCACAACTGCAAATAGGGAGTTGACTCCAAAACCAACTCTTAACGCGGAGTTGGAATGCAAAAAATACTTGCAACAACTCCATTTACAGTTGCTGCAATCATATTTTCAGTTGTTATAATTGTTTACGCTTCAATTTTCCGCATGCTGCTGCATAAACTGCACGAATTTTCCTCGGTGAGAGATCCTCAGTGTGAGGAAACTAAATGGTAAGGGTAATTATTTTATTACCATGTTTTACTAATTATAACTTTACCATTTAAAAATAGCAAAAATTTGCCATTAAGTGGCTATTTCCAACATTAATTTTCTAAGTAAAATAGATACCCTAGTAAAAATGAAATACATATGGTCCATATATGTTTGAAAATACAAAATAAGACCATAGATGGTCCGTACATGTTTTAACATTATATGGCCATATATGGTCCTTAAACGACAATAATTTATTTCCATATAAGGAGATTATTAAAAGCATATATCGCTAGAATATTAGATCAATCATTACCATATACCGACCATATATGGATTAAGGAAAAACATATATGTCCATATATGAATTTTTTATTATGAACCATATATGTTTCATTTTTATTGGGGTAATGAAAAAGTCATTGTCTAGATCATAAGATCCCTTTGCTGAAAAAAAACATTGGAAAACACTTAACTATATAATAAGATTTATATGAAATAAACTTTTATTCTCTCAAAAAAGTTTTTTTAATTCGGAAATATATTTTCGAGTATGAGTTTCTTGATTACGTACCGACTGATATCAGTTCTCTATCGATATATTCGAAATGACTAATTATATTTGTGTGGCATGGTTTCCTATTTTTTTGGCACACTTCAACTTTTATCAGTCCCTCGTCCCAGACAAGAATATTTCCCCACTCAAAGCCGGCGACGACCTTATATTAAAAAGTAAATTCATTAATACCCAAATTCCAAAAATTAATTTCCGAAGGAATTACATTTTTCTACTGAATATAATATATGTACTTTTTCATCATACATAGGGTAAACGCCAATGATATCTGAAATTTCAGTTTTCCCAAATCTGCCGAGTTCACCTTGCAGCTTTAGACCAGTAAACGTTTTGGCCATTTTCCAAAATTTGATGTGACCCAAACCGCACGTTGTTAAATGATCGATTATTGTTGGAGAAAACATAACATTGTATATATCCTGACTGTGCGATTTGCATGCGATTATAATGTTTGATTTTTTCCAGTCCCAAATAGTAATGAAATAATCCGGCGCTCCACCTTGGGACGCTAACAATAGACCAGTAGGACTGTCGGAGAAAAGGTGGAGAGTAGGTCACTTTTGTAATTAAATTTAATTAATCGTTTTTGAATAACCACACGAAGAAAATTTGTTTCTTTTTTAGCTGACCAAAATGTTTAGTTGAAATAACCTAATATATTGGTCCAAATATGCGTTTTAGTTACTACATAACTAAAAATAATTATTATTGAAATAAAAAATTTGTTTCTCTCTTAGCTGACTAAAATTTTTATTTGAAATAACCAAATATGTTGGTCAGCATATTTTTTTCTAATTACTATAACTAAAAATAATTATTATTGAAACAAAAAATTTGGTTCTTTTAACTAAATGTCTCTAGTCAAACGACTTTTGTTATAAATCCTAATTTTTTTTTCTCACTGCATATTAAATTCTACTATTTAATTATTTTCTTTTCTTTTAATTTTTTCAACGTCTGAGTGAATATTTCTAATTCTGGATAAAGATAAAAATGTGTGTTAATGAAATTGAATACTTGTATGCCAATTGAGAATAACATTGAGTTGTCCCATTTTTTAGTACTGTTACGATTTCCAAATCTGGCCAATTGTAAATAATAATAGGGGGATTTCGTCCATTTTCGCCTACAGCGAAATGATTGAAAACTGGATTTTTCTAAAATTACAATTACAACGATACTTTCTTTTATATATTTCATTATCTTAAAAGTTCAAAGTTAATTTCAAATAAATCGTGGTTCTGATATTAATGAAAAAAGTATATGTTTTTAATGCATTTTATGCTTTACAATTAAATTACATTGATACCAATTTAAAGTAAAATAACGTTATATTAAATTTCTTTCAATTGCTATTACACGGAAAAAAGTAATCGCTTTGATAGATAAATGAGTTTATCTAGCAATATTTAATTAATTCAGTAACAATTTATATTATTTGCTGAAGGACATACAATATTAAATCAAATAAAATGAATATTTAAATGTTACATCAACTGTATGGCTCATTCAATTATACACTTATCTTATAGGGACTGAACATAACCTCAATATACCAACGAAAGCTACTTCGATTTCACTGTGTTGAGGATTAGATAAATTTGTTTAGTTATGATAATTATAATTTCTACTCGTGTCAATAATAGCCAAATAATATATCTAATTTAAATAGAAATTTAGCAGTGCATTTCATATTTTTTTCCGTGCATAAATGAACTGTATATCATGCCATCAACTATCTGCAGTGTTGCTAACAATTAAAAATTTCACTGCGTACTCTTAAATACTTTTACCCTATGATAATTTTGTTGTAACTTTTTTTTATGTCTAGACACAATTTGTACATTTAAGTACAAAAACCATACCGTGATATGACCTATTCCTTGACCCGTCGAGCATCTTTGGAATGAGAGTTTATTTTTATTTACATCAAAAAAATGAATTAAATTCCCAGAAGCATAAATGAGTGTATTAGGATCAACCACGCACAAATTGAAAAGCTTTTTACAATCATATCCAAATGAATGACTATTTTTTCATTCAAGAAAATATTTCTATTCAAATTTAATTTAAAAAGGTTATTTTTTAAACTTAAATTATTCAATAGAATGAAAAGTTTCAAATAAATTATAAATTTTGCATTTTCTAACAGATTAAACAGCATATAGATATTAGTTAAAAATAAAATTTTTATAAATAAATTTACGATTGAGCACATCAGTTAGAGAAGTAAATGTGAACAACGAAATTGTATTTTTAATTGCGTTAGTGATTAAATAATAATTATTATTAAACAAACAATCTTATTTTAAAGGATACTGGAATTCAAGAAAATTTTCTGTTATATCTGAATTGTTTGACCTGCTTGGACCAGATATATAAATGTCTGATTTATAATCAAACGATTGACTTTCAGATTTTACAGACATATCGAATAAAGCACCAATTTAAGAATGTGAAACTGAATTGAAAATATTATATTTATTTTCTTGATTACGTTATTTTTCAATGAACGTTCATATAATTAACCTTAATAGATGAAAACTATCATGGAAACATGTGACTGAAGTTCTCAATGTTGAGAATAAACGAAAATGTAAACAAATTATAGACATAGACTAACAAATGATGTATATATTCTGTACTAATCAAATGTGTCGTTCCAAATTATGTAGAAGATGAAAATTGAATTTGATTGCAGTTGAAAAAAAATTAAAGTTCAAATCATATTTACAAATATAATATTAATAATGATTTTACGTCAGTTTTAATATAAAGTATATTTTAATATAAAGTAAAATAATTTTTGAATTTTTGATCGGTGATCACAGATTTTAATTTTACTATCGTCAATACATAGAATTTACCTATAGAATAGTAAACCGCATAAATAAGGAAAAAACATTAATTTTAAATTTTACATTTCATTTTAAATACATAGTAAATGTTTTTATTAGATTTTTATTTAATGTTTGAAAGAAAAATTATAAGACAAAGGTATATATTTGTTTTCTTGTAAATGAACAAATATTTTAAAAAATTATAAAAAGTCTTTAAAAAAAAATTAAAAAGTTTTTAATAACGAAAAGGCTGTACTTACTTCGTCTCGTGAAAAGTGAATGATTCACAAAGATTGTGAATTGAATAAAAAATGAGTTAACTTCAATTATTATATTAATTGAGACTTATTAGTATCATTAAGTTCCTATTTCATGCTATTATCAAATCTTTTTTTAACAGGACAGTTAAATCTTTTTAAAATATCAATTGGAAATGTCATAAATGTTGGGAGAAATATGTGTATTGTTCCTGAAACACTTAATGAAGAGTGCACAATATTAGATGCATTAAATACATTTGTATTTGGATAATTATGAATGTACCCTGCTAAAAATGACGTATAGAACATATAACGACATTTTAAAACGTACAAAAACGTAGGCACTAAACGGATTGCGACATATAAGCTTTTTTTACGTTTTCATACGTTATTATATGTTTTAATACTTCATTTTTAATAGGGTATGCTTATTTTCCAATAAAGTAGGTCTAATTTTATTGCAATATATTTATTTACAATTATAAATACAATAAAATCTTTGTATTACCAACAATATTACGAGAATATTAAAAAAAAACTTATAACAATTCTTTAACCGATAATAACTGTAAAAATGTAACACGCGCAGAAACTCTTTTACGCATTTAGAAAATTGAAGATGTTATACATAAATTGAAAGATTACAAATGGAACGTAGATAATACTTTTGTTTGCATGTAAGGTGATTTGTGTGTGTGTGTGTGTGTTTCTTTCTTTCTTTTTGTGAACATTATTTATTACATAAGTATTTGCTATACATTATTTTAAAAAAAATCTTGACTTATATACATATAAACAGGTACATTATCTCATATCATTTATATTATTAATAATGAATGCATTGTACACAAATGAATTTTTTTTTAAACTAAATAGAATCTTCTTACCTAAAATGGATTATATTTTATATAAACCATTTAGACACACAGAAAAATGTAATTATTTTAAAACAAATTATTTACTGTGAATGTTAAAGATTAAACTTTCAAGTGTACCAAATTAACTGGTATTAATTTTTTAAATATATTTTTATAACATCATACCTTGAGTTAACAATTAAATAAATATACACAATAATTTACATACCATAATAAACCTAATAAAAATTATTACATTAAATTTTTTATTTTTATTGAATTAAACATACAACATCTTATCACACACAATAAAAAAGTGAAATCTTAGCTTTATATTCACCTTACGTAATTGTTGAAATATAAATGTCATATTGTTCGCACATATACATATCTTATATAAGTAACATATTTACAAATTTTGTCATAAAACATATATACAGCCGTTTTTAACGGTAGGAAAAATAATTTTGAAAATTTAAATCAATTTAAAACCATGTTACTGTTGTGATTAACATTTTTGTATGTTTATTTTCGTGGAACAACTTTAAGCCAAAATCCTCCCTCGATCATAACCATAATGTTGGATTTCGAGTACGTGATCGGCTCCTTCAATTTTGCTGACTTTTCAAATCTGCACCTCGACAAAAGATGGAACAACACTAATTTGTTCTCCAGAAGGGCAAAACGATTACCGATACAAGAGCGAGGTCCAATTCCGAATGGCAAATACGTGGACGAATTGACAGTTACCTTTTGATCGAGAAATCGGTTTGGATCAAATTGCTTCGGATTTTCATAGTATTGAGGGTCTTCATGGATACCAGCCGCTGGGATCCACACATTCATCCCAGGCTTCACTATAAAAGGCTTCAAACCAGGACGAGCGGGTGGTAACTCGAAAGCCTTATTGCACAACCTATCCAAAAACCCTGCGATCGGATAATACCTCAGAGTTTCATAGAGAACAGCTTCCAAATAAGGCATCGTATTAATCTGATCATATGTAGGCTTTCCATCCGTCTGCTTCATCATTTCGTCGACTTCCTCGATGAGCTTGTCCTGAGTCTCTGGATTCATTGCCAACGCGACGGAAGCAAAGCTCATGAGCGAAGAGGAAGTGTCGAATCCTCCAAAGAAGAAGATAAAAGCTTGCGCAGTCATATCCGTTATATCCAGCTGGATGACATTACTCTTGCCCCTCGACTCCATCATCAACTGTATCATGTCCGGCCTGACGATACCTTCCCTTTCCCTAGTCTCAATCGTATTGGTTATAATGCTCTCGAAGAAGGTTGTGAGATTTTTGTCAAAAATTTTCACGTTGAACCACTTGGCAGCACTCGGGCAGAATCGGCTGAAGAACAGCTTGACGGTCGACCAGCCATCCAGGTTGGTCGCCTTTCTGCCCAAGACGTAGAAGTCGTTGGTTGGGTCCTTCATGGTGTCGACGGAAATTCCAAATGCACAGGTTGCGATAACGTCATTGGTGTACTTGGTGAAGGCGTCCTTCATGTCGACGTCGGTTTTGCCGTTCCTAGCATTGCTCGCGATGAATTCGGCAAAATCTTTGGCGCACGAGCCCATTAACCCGGACATTTGCCTCATCTTGCTGGCAGTGAACGCCGGCGAGAGGAGACTTCGCACTTCCCGCCACTTGTTGTCCCTTAAACTGAACAAGCTCTTGCCGAAAATCGGATCCGTGTCCTCGTTGACGAAACTGCGGTGGTTCTGAAAGTTGTCGAAATTCTTCACCGCGATTGACTTGATCAGCTCGGTGTCGCGGATCACTACCACCGGGGTGATGAAATCATAGAAGCCGAAGTACTTGGTGTCCGGGAAGCGCTTGTAGTATTTGACTACGTGCTCGATGAATTGAGCCCTACGGAATAGGACCGGCGCCATGTTTCCTAGCAAGGGCCAGGGTGATTCGTGGGGAATTCCGGTGTTCCTGAAGACGGTCATGGTGTGCCACAAGAGGTACCCTAAGCTGCCCACGATGGCAGTTAGGATTAAAGTCCAGAGGTCCATGGTTGGGTAGGAGGATGGTTGTGCTTGGTCCTGTACGCAACGGAGTAAACTATTCGATCCATTGAAATGTTAGGTGCTTGTTATAAGCGTTGTTCTCCCCACCCACCGAGCCATTCGTGTGGCTCGCACTTGGAGTTGCACGTGTGTTCCTCCTATTCATTCCACGTTTCTCACAATAAATTTGTTATTCTCTGGGAGCGTTAAGTGCCAGCGCTGACATTTCAATTTTTCAATGAGCAGTAATTTTTTTGTCATAGTGGGTTTACACGAGCACAATATAATATATTTATACAAGAGTTTATTTGCTGAGAATTTTACTTATTTGCTTGGCGGGTGTGTGTGTGTGTGTGTGTGTGTGTGTGTGTGTGTGTTTTATTGGGAGATGATTTACAGAATGACTGTATAGTAATTTATCTCTTAATGAACATTAAATAAGAATAAAGTATATAATTATAATCGCGATACACGTATTATGATTAATTATAATTTTTCGATAATTGCAGACTTATTGATCGATATTATTGTAATTATAAGATTAAAAAAATCGTAATTATTATTTAATTGTAATTATAATTATTCGCAATTGTGCTGCAAAATGATTGCTTGTAATCAACGCAGCTTTTATCGTTTTTATTTTTCTTTTCTTTACCTTTCACTTTTTTTTCTCGTTAGATTAAATGATAAACATGTAGCATCGATAATTACAGCCGATAAGCATTTACAGATGATATATTGGCGTACGTTGTTCTAAATTACAGAAATTGTTTATTATCCGACACACGCAGAGAAAAATTAGAACAAAATTTACTATACCTTATAACAACATTGACGCAAATTCATTCCATAAATCATTATTACTTTGCGAGTATCAAAATACTGGTAAACGTCCTTCAATTTTTACTATACTAGACACTAATGAATTGTATAAATCTCGTATTCTTTCGGCTGTCAACTTATTAAAAGATCACACCAATTTGTTTTACGTCAACGTTGATATACAGTATAGTAATTTTTGTTCTAACTTTTATCTGCGTGCAGTTTCTGATGCTAACCCAACGAATATTTTTTTCCAGTATTGGAAATTAAGCTTAATAAAATTACGGGGTATTTTTTACATGTTGATGCGATGTTCTCTTGATTACCTAATATTTCAATGTCATCTTCAACGCTATATTTAGTCATATATTTTAATGATTTATATTTCATATAAATTTTTTTTTAAATTAAAATTATAATTTAAAAAAACATTTCATATAAAATTTAGTATTAAATTTATAATTTAATTTTAATAATATAAAATTATGTGTCGATATTTATAATAATAAAAACTGAAGATTACATTGAAGTAAAATTATTGTTTTTGATATATAATATAATATAATTAAATATATAATACTAAAATACAGTTAAATATAATTCTTTATTCATTCCTTTAATGATTTTAAATTTTGAATTGAATAATCAGACTTATAAAGATTCATTTTGTTTCATAAAATTGATTATGCAAATAATAGGATAATCATGACATAGCTCAAGAGCAAGTTATTGTAATAAAGTAGATACATTAATGATATAGGTGGCTACATCACACTCCTTTCATATTTTATACCTCTTTTTGTACATACTTAATTTAACTCAAAATCCATTTCAATTTATGTGTTTACAATCAACTGTTCAATTTTCTAAACTTAAAAATTTAAAAGCAAAACAACAAATATTTAATATAAAATAATTTTATTATAGTATACTGAAGTAATTATATATAATCATTAAAGACAATTTTTTGTCAAGTTTTATTCTGTTTAGAAGGCTTAATAATGATTTCAAATTAATTATTTTTCAATTAATTAAAAACGATTGATTATTTCACTCTTTTTAATGATAAAACAGATTTTTAATGTATTGAAAAAATTGCTATACATTTAAATTATTTAATTAACCAGCGTCGAATTAATTTAAAGAAGTATTATTTATTTAATTGATGATATATTAAGTTTAATATTACACTTTTTTTAATATGAATTCAACAAATGTAGTAATCTTTCACTGGCAGAGCTTTTTTCTCCATTAAAAGTACATTATATAATAACTGGTAGCAATAAAAAGCAATATACAATTATGACTAGTAAACATCTCCTTTTATATACTCCAATTATGTGTTTCCTTTTTTATAAAGACGTATTAATTAATGTTAATATGTTAATTTTTCTTATATAACATTTATCTGTTAATTAAGAAGATAACATTTTGATTTTAAAAACATATAACATATATTAGTACATCTTTGTATTTTTTTGATATTATTTTGGAACTGCAGTGGTCTTAACATGGAAGTACTGCAATTCCAAATAGGGATAAACTAATAAAGAGAGAAAGAGCCAGGCATAGAAAAACTAATAGTTACATCAACCAAAGTAAAGTAAGAATTAAAATATTCATATGCTTATAATATTACAAAATGTCAAAAAAAAAGAAAAAAAAACTAAACAGTTGCTAAAAGTATTTGAATTAAAATTTGTGATTCTAAACAAAAAAGCTTAATCAAGCATATAATTTGTTTACACAATGTTTTCAAAAATTTATTGAGGAATTATAAATGCTGTTTCAAATATCTCCATTGTTCCAAACGTTGACATTAATGGATATTTTCTGTATTAGATTTGTGGCATATTATAATACATTTCCACTGAAATAAAATGAGGGATGCGATTATTTATAAAATATAACAAGTTAATCTCATTTTTATTACTTTATAATTTTTAGATATATATACACATACAAATATAACAAAACTTTTGTATTATAAAAACTGATACAGATATATTATAAAAATATATTTTGTACAGCACTTTAAATGTCATTAATCACAGTTGCCTAACAAGTGCGTATCTAAGCAGTGCAATTCCGCGCTACGGCGAAAATTATAAATTATTTTACATGTCATTCCTTACATAGATCTTATAAACGCCAATTTCGGTGCATGTATTATAACAAAATTTTTTCACCATACGTATTTTGTATTTTACAAACCCTATATAGCTACAAATATAATTATACAAATTATCTACAGTCACTTTTAAGGTTGCTAAAACTATTTGAAATCTATACTGAGTGCAAATAATGTATTGTTATTGCAATTATTTTTGTGGAACTATTTGATACCACAGCCTTTTGTCAATCACAACCAAAATAGTAAATTAATGAGTAATTTCTTCCTTCAGCTTTGTCGACTTTTCGGATCAATACTTTGATAAAAGGCAGGCGTAGAATTAACTTGTTTTCCAGAGTGGAAAATCAATTATTAATATAATAGTGATGTCGAATGCCAAAAGATAAATATGTGGGCGAGTTTAACCTCATCGATTACTTCGTAAACCTGGAGAATTCATTTTTGTTCGGATTATCTTAGGACTGAGGATCTTCATAGATACTGGCTGCTGGTTTATCTATTATTGTCATGGTTACGAGTATTAGCTAAAGGATATTTCTAACTTCTCTTTCCTTGTTGCCTCTAAAACTGAACAAAATCTTGCTCAGATCTGTGTTTCCAGTAGAAGTAAGGTGGTTCTGAAAATTGGCCAAATTTCTTCAGTGTGATCATTATGATTAGCTCATTTTGTACATAAATTGTTACAACAGGTGTAATGCGGTCATGGAATCCAACCAATTTACCTTTTTTTGGACGCCTAAATAGACCGTGGCAATTCATAAGAAATTCCTGTGTTCTTAAAAAGTATCATGATATACCAAAGAATTCCCATGTCATTCTTGCTAAATTGGTTATGCATATTTTTGTGCGTGGAAAAGGAAACTTTTCTATTATTTCAAATTTCATGCATGCGAATGGCTTTATTTCTATCTTCCTGAAATTCGAATGGCTTTTCATTTTCTGGATGAGTGTATGTTCCATTAATCTTTTCCATATTTCTGACAATAACTTTGTTATTTGCTAAACATTAAATAGTAGTTTTGAAAGGTCAATTATTTAACGGGATACATTTTTTTTACCTTTATCTAATAGTATTTCACGTGTTCTTTTTACTATTTTTGCTTATGGAGTACTTAAATAGTGACTTTACAATAATTTATCAGGTTGAATATGCGTTTGATTGTAGCATAAAATATAAAAGAACAATTATAACCATCGAAAATCTCACATGACCAACTATTCTTACTTGCAATTATATAATTACAATTTAGTAATGTCAAAATTTTATTTAAAAATAGTATAACAATTCATTCATATAATCAGTATCAAATGTAATTGTCTATTTATTTATACGTGACAAAGTATTTAACTTATTTTCTAATACGTGCCGCATATGCAAACAAAAACATAACTAGAATTACATTTAAGTACAAATTACAATAAAATAGTAGACATGTCAATCAGACTTAGTTAATTTGATTACAACATTGCGTAAGTTTACTCAAATAGTTATTATTTACTAATATATAACATGATTCATTCCAAAGTGGTGAAAGATTGTGTATTGTCATTAAAATTATCTTAAAAATGTTAAATGCAATTATTTTATAATTTCAAATAAAAAAATTTAAAACTCATTATATAAAATAGTTAAAAAAGATTATAAACTAAATAAATAAATAATAATTATTTTAAATTATATACACTGAGAAAAATATGGCAGAAAAAATTACCGTTTTCAACTGTGTTTCAGATTTATATCCCTATTTCAGTAAAAAATACAGTTTTTTAACAGGAAATATTTCTGCTTCGTTTATAAATATACTGAAAGACGGATATTCATATGAAATGCAGTTAAAACCCGTAATTATTTCTGTGATATTTTTCTCAGTGTAAAATAATTAAATATCCGATTTTTGTACGTTATTTTTGTAAAAAAAAATAAAAGAAAAAAGAAAAACATTTGTTCAGTTTCGTATTACGTTCGAGAAACAACTTTCACCCAAAATCCACCCTCTGCTATGGCAAGAAAATTATTTTTCACATACGTAATCGGTAATTTCAATTTCGACGACATTTCCAATCTAAATCTTGATAAAAGACGAAACAACACTAATTTGCATTCCAACAAAGCAAATTTATTACCAATACACGAACGAGGGCCAATGCCAAACCCTAAATACGTCGGCATATTAGTATTTACTTTTTTATCTAAGAACCGATCCGGATCAAACGTCTTCGGATTGTCATAAAATTCAGGATTGGTATGAAAATCATAAGAAGGGAACCATAAAACATCGTTCACCCTAACCATGTACGGTTTGTTTCCAGGAACGGTCGGTGGCAATTGAAAATCCTTGGCGCAAACCCTGTCCATGAATCCCGTGATCGGGTAATACCTCAATGTTTCGTAAAGAATCGCATCGAAATATATCATCGAGTTAATATCATCGTATCCTGGATTTCCATTTGTTCCTATCATAATTTCATCAATCTGCTCAATGAGCTTATCTTGAATATCCTGATTTTTTGCTAATTCTATGGCAACGTACGACATCAATAATGCCGACGATTCGAATCCACCTAGGAAGAATATAAATGCCTGGGACGTCATCTCGGTAATATCCATTTTCGCGCAATCATTTTTCCCTTCAAATTCTATCATCAATTGTAACAAATCGGGACGAACGATTCCCTCCCTTCTGCGGCTTTCAACGGTACTCTTTATTAGACCATAAAAATAGTCCGTCAGTTCAGCATCGAAAACTTGCAAATTAACAATCTTACTTAACACTGGCATAAGCTTGTAAAGCATTAATTTTATGTTTCTCATAACAGTGATGTGCATCACTTGTTTTCCCAAGGCATAAAATTTGTTGTTTGGATTCTTTAGGGAATTCGTGGTGATACCGAAGGCAGACGTAGCAATGACATCAATGGTGTACTTGGAGAACGCTTCCTTGGCTTCTATATCATTGTTACCTTGATCAACGTTATTAGCGATGAATTCCAGAAAATTGGCCGCGCAAACATCCATCAGTCCGAACAACTGTTTTAATTTAAGGGGGGTAAATGCTGGGGATAGAGCGGCCCTAGCTTCCTTCCATTTGGCACCTTTTAAGGATAATAAATTTTTACCCAACAACGGATCAGTATCTTCGCTGATGAAACTGTCGTGGTCCGAGAATGAATCGAAATTCTTCAGCGTCACAGTTTTAACCAGGTCAATGTCGCGCACTATGACGATTAGTCTGTGGAACATGTAAAATCCGACGTACTTAGCGTCGGGCCAGTTTTTCGCAAATTCCGATATATATTCGATGAAGTGTACTCTTCTGAGGAGGACCGGACCCATGTTACCTATAATCGGCCAAGGTGATCTCTGCGGAATTCCGTGACGTTTGAAATGTGTCAACGAACGCCAAAAATAAATTATGATTGCACCTAAAGCCGATGTTAAAACAAAAGTGGAAATGTCCATGGCTGACGTCGTTGTTGTTCTTCTTTTTCTTTTTTTTATTGCGAATTAATGTGGTTATTAAATGATGGAAACGTGTTGATCTTTGTGAACCTTTGCGGGAATACTGAGCTTGCTAAAAATAGTGCGGTGAATTGTACCGGCAGTCGCGGTCCCCTCTCCGCAAGATTCGCTGCTTGGAATAAATTGATTATTTACGCGTCAAGGCTGGTGATGTAACGTACGCGCGAGGCTCGATTATAAATTTTCAAACGGAAAAATATATACTTTTCTGCGGTGTCGTTTGACGGGACATTAGACGCAGCAGGAAATGCAATCGGATAATTGAAGTTTGACAATTTCTTGTTACTTTAAGCGCGCACTTGAATGTATTTGATGATAATGCTTTGAGTATCTGCTTCGTGTGACACGTCTGCCATCTAGTATCGCTTATTGTGTTGCTTGGGACTGTTTTGAAAAAATCTACCCTGCACTGACAAAAAAGAACATCAATATTAACTATGTGCATGGTTAATTTTCGTGTATATTATAAAATTTTAGTTCCACTTGCCTAATTTTTATTTAAAATAACCATAATATGGTTAATTCAACCAGAATTCTACCCGAGTAAGAATGAAACATATATGGACATACATTTTTTTTAAATATATATATATATAGCCATATGTGGATGTACGTGATCGATATATGGCAATAATTGATATAATATTCTAGCCATATACGCTTTTAATAATTTTCGTATATTGAAATCAATTAATACCATATATCGACCATATATGGCCATATATGATTTAAGAAAAAAACATCTATGTCCATATATGTTTCACTTTTACTAGGGTCATATGCACTGAGAGAAAAGTAGTATTAAATATTAAAAATAACCTTATTGTAAAGTGATTTTTTTAATAGCAATTTAGGGACAATTCCGATATATGCTAAAATGTGATATTTAATACAGCAAAAATTATGAAAATAAATATTAATATTATATAATATAAAATTTTACTACATTAGCATTTGCAATTTTTAACATATTGTTGTAAGAAATTAAAAAAAGATTACTTCTCGGTTTACACACGTTATTTATTTATTATTATCATTTATAGTATTTTTATTATTTTCTTTATTATTATTTATTATTTTTACTTTTTTTATTTTTTTTATTTTTTTTATTTCCTTCTCTCTCTTCTCATGCCTCCTTATTGTCTTTCTAGTCACTCTTAATAAAACTCCCGCCCAACAGGGAATCGAACCCCTTACCTGATGATCTTCGAGCAGACGCTTTGACCATTAAACCACGGTGTCGTATTTATTCTCAGCCGTTATTTGTTCTTTACACTCTTAAGAAACATTTCAAAAATGTTCTACGCACCTATAATTCAAATCTTATTAATTATTTAAGCTTCTTTGATTTATTTATACGTTTGCCATTCTTAACAAGAGAATTTATTTATTTAAAACGTGTTAAATATTCTTCTATATCCAATATGTCATCAAAACAACATGAAGTGTGCTTCATTCGACACGTGCGATATTACTAATCCATATATTTATTGATCGCTATTATTTTTACTCAATTTTACTATTTCTTGATTCACTTTTTGTATTTATAGCGATACAGTTCATAATTCGATATTATTTGTGACAACATGTGTTATTATATTTTCAAGTTTTTACTACTTTTTAATGTCATTTATTATATGTAACGATTTTTGCTATATATAATTGTATATGTTAAAAATTGAAATTATTTTTACTAATTTCAATCCGTAGTGATAATCATAACAAAAATATTAAATAGAACCATTAACATAG